>JACEFZ010023768.1:277500-305000 GCA_014155875.1 Cepaea nemoralis
CCACAACCCCAGCCTAACATGGATGCTGACAATTAGCTGGGAAATAAAGCCGGCCGTCGATATACAGACCTCTTTACACACTGTCCACCGACTTGTCTCAGACTAGGATTTGCACCGTACATCCAATAAGTCTCTTGGGGTGGGAAGGGGTCCTTGCGTTGTACTTTTTATACAGTAAGCAAGCAGACCGATTTAATACAAGCAAACACAGCATAGAATGAGTTACCAACAGCAATAATTACAGCATCAACAACGACATCAAATGTAACAATAGCAATAATACTTACGCTAATACTACTACTACTACTACTACTACTACTACTACTACTACTACTACTACTACTACTACTACTACTACTACTACTACTACTACTACTACTACTACTACTACTACTACTGCTGCTGCTACTACTGCTACTACTACTACTACTACTATTACTACCATTACTACTACTACTACTACTACTACTACTACAACTACTACTACTACTGCTGCTGCTGCTGCTGCTGCTACTACTACTACTACTACTACTACTACTACTACTACTACTACTACTACTACTACTACTACTGCTGCTGCTACCACGACAACAAATACTGTTACTAATACTGCTTTAACAACAAATACTACTACTATTACTGCTTCAACAACAAATGCTACTACTATTACGGCTACAACAACAACAAATACTACTACTATTACTGCTACAACAACAACAACAATACTACTACTATTACAGCTTAAACAATAAGAAATACTACTACTATTACAGTTTAAACAATAAGAAATACTACTACTATTACTGCTACAACAACAACAAATACTACTACTACTAAGGCTATCGTACACCGCGGTTACCTGCACATAATTTCATGTGTCAGCAGTACCCTGCACATCTCTGGGTTCTTGTCCTGTCCTTCATAGACAATAGCCTGTAAACAGAAGAATGTGCAAGCTAATATGTATGCAAAGATGTTGATTGTGATTATGATGATGTTACTACCACTTATAATAATAATAATAATAATAATAATGCTAGTTTTCACGCACATTCTTTTTGTTAACTATCACTGACTATATATATATATAATAGTTAATTGGCGCCGCAGTAGAGCAGTTGTTTACACTACTACTACTACTACTACTACTACTACTACTACTACTACTACTACTACTACTACTACTATACTACTACTACTACCTACTACATACTACTACTACTACTATACTACTATACTACTTACTACTACTGCTGCTGCTACTACTACTACAACTACTACTACTACTACTACTACTACTACTACTACTACTACTACTACTACTACTACTACTACTACTACTATTACCACAACAACAACAAATACTGTAAGTACAACTATTATTACTACTATTAATACTATTCCTACTTCTATTTCTCAGAAAGCAATGGCAAATTACTGAGCCTAATCTTGCCTAGTACATCAACAGCAGCTGAAAAATGCTGATGTTGACTGCAGCGTCCTGTAAGGGATATGCACCAACAACCACAACAACAACAACAATAACATCTACTACTACTACTACTACTACTACTACTACTACTACTACTACTACTACTACTACTACTACTACTACTACTACTACTACTACTACTACTACTGCTGCTGCTGCTACTACTACTAACTACTACTACTACTACTACTTTGAGGAGACGATGGTGACACAACACTGGGTACATAGAGGAGAAGATAATGACACGACTCTGGGTACATAGAGGAGACAATGACACAACTCTGGGTACATAGAGGAAGCAATGACACGACTCTGGATACATAGATGAGACAATGATATGACTCTGGGTACACAGGGGAAACAATGACACGACTCTGGGTACATAGAGGAGACAATGACACGTCTCTGGGTACATAGAGGAGACAATGACACGTCTCTGGGTACATAGAGGAGACAATGACACGACGACTCTGATACATAGATGAGACAATGACACGACTCTGGGTACACAGAAGAGACAATGATACGACTCTGGGTACACAGGGAAAACAATGACACGACTCTGGGTACATAGAGGAGACAATGACACGACTATGGGTACACAGGGGAGACAATGTCACGATTCTGGGTATATAGAGGAGGCAATGACACGACTCTGGGTACATAGGAGACAATGACACGACTCTGGGTACATAGAGGAGACAATGACACGACTCTGGATACATAGATGAGACAATGACACGACTCTGGGTACACAGAGGAGACAATGTCACGATTCTGGGTATATAGAGGAGACAATGACACGACTCTGGGTGCATAGAGGAGACAATGACACGACTCTGGGTACATAGAGGAGACAATGACACGACTCTGGGTACACAGGGGAGACAATGTCACGATTCTGGGTACATAGAGGATACAATGACACGACTCTGGGTACATAGAGGAGACAATGACACGACTCTGGGTACACAGGGGAGACAATGTCATGATTCTAGGTATATAGAGGAGGCAATGTCATGACTGGGTACATAGAGGAGATAATGACACGACTCTGGGTACATAGAGGATACAATGAACCGACTATGGGTACATAGAGGAGACAATGATGACACAATAATCGTTAAGACCATGTTAACTACCTGCTTCGTGACGGAGTCGATGAGCCGTATGTACATGTCTTGTTCTTGTCTGATACCTGGAATGTAGTTCGTTAAATCGGTGTTAATAGTTGACATATAATATATATGCATGAACACAATTTGATATAATTATGAAAGGATATTCATTCAACGTCAATAATATCGCACCTAGAGTTATGTAATGTGCGTGTTTTTACGCCAAAGGGCAGAGGTAGGGGGTACGGGGTGGGGGCACGAGTTAAAGAATCTAATAGAACAATCGAGGTTACAGGGGCCATAGAAGAGAATGCAGATATAGGGTCAGAGAGGTGGAGGAGACATCCCAAGACAATGGTTGAACCCCAACACAGTGATTGTTAGAGCACGTACGGGTCAATAGGAAATCACTAATGAGAGGCAAGAACGTGGTAGTAGACGAATAGACAAAGGAAACCCCCAGAAATGTAATGTTGGAGGAATTTGTAATGGGGTTCAAGGGTAAAATAGAATTTCACGGGTGGGCCCAGGGAGAGTGAATAAAGACAGAAGTTTGGGGACATTGGGGGAACAGTCGAGTCGGGGGCTAAGTGAGGGAGACTTAGCCAGGCAGTTGAGTTCGGAAGCTTAGCTAGAAGAGTGGAGTGTTTGGGCTACGTTAAGGAAACTACTCGGTGTTTGGGCTAAGGAGGGAAACTTAGCCAGGCATTCAGTTGAGTTCGGACACGGGAAAGAGTCATGTGCGACTAGTTGTGTCACAAGACCGATCGAAGTCAGTATTGTGTATTCACCTGTTCGAATAGTGTTTCTGGGAATAGTGCATGTTTTCATCATGTCTCTTCATAAGGAATACAGTTTTGTGCGCGAAAAAAAACAAAACAAACGGTGTCATCCAGTGCCTATAGCTATTCATAAGTATACTTGCAGAGTATTCAAAGAGACATGCTTCTGGACATAACCATAGCCAATTCTATCTGTCAATAACATTGTGGCAAGTTATATTTAGAGGGGATGTCGGAACTGGCCCAGTATTTGTTTTTCCCTATACAGTAAACCCGACTGGGAATCATCTGGGCCCAAAATGGAAACAAAACCAAGTAGCACGGTAATCCACCATGCATGTCGTAGTAGACGACTAAAGAAGGTTGGTGTGAGACGTCTACCTCATCGCGTAGAAAACTAACGGCAAAATCCAGTCAATCATGAACAATCATACAATAAGCTTGGCGAGAGTTGGTTGAGGGCCTATTGTTCATTGGGTGTTGAAAGGCAGAAGAGAAAAGAGGTACAGCAGTGCAGGGTTCAAATCACTTCTATTAAAAGGTAAAGGTAGTCCCGTGGCAAATACTGACGCTGGGGTGTGAATATATGAAAAGTCACCACATATCAGGTGGGATACCCAGTTCGCAACCTTGTAGCCTTTATTTCCCAGAAGAGTCCCATAAATTCTGAAAAATTTATGGTAGCCATTTTTATTAGATAAAATTGTATGAGTGCTCGTCGTTCAGAGAGCACTGGCAAACTACTGAACGTAAACTTGCCAAGAAATCACAAAGCAGCCAAAAATGCTGGGTTTTACTGCAACGTCATGTAAAGGATATGCAACTAATTAGGTCGACTCCATAGCCATACTGATATTATTAATACATTTGTTTTTAAAATGTTAAACATAATCCTGCCCCTGTTGGCGATTGGACAGGACCACTGTCTTGGCAGACAAGAGCATAAACCACTATACATGAGCACGGTCTGACCAGTGTCCGCTGCCAGCCCTCATCATTGACTAGCAGATGGAAAAACTAGCACCTATTCTTCGATGCACTAAGGCCTAAAACTGTATGATGATCATAACACTTCACATAACCACAAGCATCCCCAAAAAACAATGTGTGGTGATCAGCCCACACATTCTCAAAAGATTAAGCTTTGTGCTACATGTTTTGCTCCGATATGCCGAGACATTAGCAGTTAGGCCATTCCAACCAATTTTGTTTCAATTTGCGATGTAACGCTGCAGTATTCACCTGACGAGATACAGAGAAATATGTCAGACAATAAATCGTGCAACCTTTTGTTTGTAGCTTCTGTGTTTTAATATAAGTTTGGAGCTGTGGGGTAAAAGTAGAAGAATAGAGTGAATGCCCATGTCCGAGAAAAAGTTTTTAAAGTAAAGGGCCCCATTCAGCGCCAAGGCATATTTAATCTATAGTGCTAATCCAGTATTTATATACACCAATCCGCACTCTATGGGCGACATTATCAGTATCATACCGGCATCCTTTATTCCCCAGAACATTCCATGGTACCCATTATGACTTGGTTAGTTTGACACAAATCCCCTCTTTGATGGGAATCGAACACGCGACCACTAGGCCGGCAAGCTAGCGCGCTAGCCCTGCCCCACCGCGGCTCCATACATGCCCGTGTACTCCAGAGAAAAGCGTTTCTTGATTAACTTCTTGATTATCTCCAGTATGAGCACTTTCACTCTCTTTGATTCAGCACTACCATGATCCGGCCACCGTGCCAGCACATTGTGGCCAGTCTAGGGACTTTTCAGACAATAGAAACACGCCAAATCCATTAAGTTATTTCAGACGACCTCACGGATACAGTGGGCGTGAATGGGTAGCTGACCTCCGCCTAGAGGGGAGAAACCCTGGCCGTTACAGTACGGAGAGGACAGACACACGTCACTCTTGACGTTTCTTTGTCGTTAGTTGTTTGTTGCATTTTCTTGATATTGACTTATTTTGTATCAATAACTAAACATAACACGATCAATTACAATGATCAAGCAACCGTTTCGAATGCCCTTGCCAAGTGTGTTAGCCAACACATTTGAGACCTGATGCAATTAATGAGCCTGGTTTCTGCGATATTCAGATCTCTTAGAATGAAAGTGCGTTTCTTCTTCTTCTCCTCGATCTATGATATTCTACGAACGTTTAAGTTCCAAAACTCCGATTTTCTTTTTTCTCCTTCTTCCTATAATCAATGCCGTGTAGCGTTGTTGCTTATGCATGTTTACAGCTTTGTCTTTTGTGTTGCCAATCATCTATGATACTGATGTTCCTCCATATCATGATGCCAAATTGTCCAACATCTACTCGCTTCGGTCTCCCTCTTCCTCTGCTCCCCTCTAACTTTCCTGTTTGAAAAACTATAACCTGTCCCTTCTCATAACTTGCCTAAAGAATTGTACAATGTTTCCTTCAGATGCGGGTAACCAGTTCTCTTTGCGAGCCTGCGCAAGTTAACTTCTTTCAGGATATATTCATTGTTCTGTCTATCCGTTAACGGTGTTCTCGCCATTCTTTTGTAACATCATATATCCGCAGCTTTCACATCATTAATCACTTGTCTGCTAATAGTCCATGATTCGCTTCCGTGCGTCATGACTGGCTCAATATGCGAGGGTAAGTTAATAAGTAAGCCACAAATGGCTATAGAAAAATAACTAAATGTGGTAACAACTTGAAACCAGTTTATTTTTATACATACATTGTCCCTTTATTTCTCAACATAATTTCTACCAACATCGATGCACTCATCCCATCGTTTTATCAGTTATCCCAAACCTGTTGCATAACAAAGCGTGTCCTGTTCTCATTTACACGCCATCCCACAGAACTGTATGACTTACTTATTGACTCTCCTTCGTAACTTTTTCTACCCAGCTATGCCATCTGTTTATAAGAGCACGCAAGCACTAGCACCATTGCCCATTCTACACAGGAAGAGGAAGAAGAGGAGGAAAAAGAAGACGAACTAAGCCACTTAAAGCGGCGCATGACACTAAGAGTTAACGTGCCATCTGTTCTACCCAACAAATGAATGCTCGGCAAGAGTGAGCGAGCAGGATAGTCGTCTGGCAATGTACAACCTCCGGATCTCAACACGGATCATTGTCAGCACGCAGGACAATTGGCTTGGTTTCCTGTGAAAGCCGTTGCACAACTTATGAATTATCAATGACTCCAACTGGTAGGGCAGAAATGGCGGAAAGCTGTTCCTAGCGACATGTTTACTCAACTCGAACATTCGTCACCAGCTCGGGTTTGTTGTAGGGGCTTTTAGACAACAGATATCGCGAGACTAGAAAACAAAGTAACCCAATTGAATGGGACGTCAGTGACAAATATGTTCACCCTTCAAATTGATCGTTTACACTATGGTTTGGGTAGCGGAGGGATGGGTAATGGTAAACGAACTCGAATTCTTTAAAAAAAATATATTGTTGCGTATCCTTTACGGGACGTTGCAGTCAACACCAGCATTTTTCAGCTGCTGTTGATGTACTAGGACAAGTGTTACGTTCAGTAGTTTGCCATTGCTTTCTGAACGACCGGCTCTCATACCAGCAGGTTATAACACAACGCGACACGGTCTGCTGCACTAATCGATCGCAGCTGAGCTTCGAACGCCTGGTACCCGGTTCACGAACCGCGTTCGCAAGCCTTTAGCCACGGGGCCGGCTGAAGTCTAAAAAGCAATGAGCAAATACATCAGAAGAAAAAAGAACATACGAGGCGTAAATAGAACATATAACTGTATACCAATGCTGCATGTTGACATATACGAGGACTGTAAATAGAACCCCCTCCCCCATCCCCTCCAAATAACTCGCACCATTGCTATATTTACATATACAATTACTAAACAGAACAAATAACTCGCACCATTGATTGCTATGTTTACATATACAAAGACAGTAAATAGAACAAATTACTCGCATCATTGCTATGTTTACATATACAAGAACTGTACATCGAACAGATAACTCGTGTCATTGCTTTGTTTACATAAACAAGGACTGTAAACAGAACAAATAACTAGCATCATTGCTATGTTTGCATATACAGCGACTGTAAACATAACAAATAACTCGCATCATTGCTATGTTTACATAAACAAGGACTGTAAACAGAACAAATAACTCATATAAATCTATGTATTTATCACTATATGTTCATTGCGCCTTAAGACGTGAAGCTGCCCTGTACTTATTTCACTATTGCTACAAACTGACATAGGGGAACTGTTAACATAACATATACATTTATATCAGTGATGTATGTTGAAAAATGCAAGGCCTGTTATTACAACAAATAACCTATCATTCTTCTATGTTTCTATTTACAGGGACTTAAATAACACAAAGGTAGCAAGAGGAGGAAGGGTGATGGGGGTCACTTGGACAGGAAGGGGCGGGCAGTAAACAAATTGGCGAGTAATAGATGGAACAACGGCTGTAAACAGTAAAATAATACATTAAGAAATGTGGCTACATTGAGAAAGAGAAGAGCATTAGAAATTTAAAAAAAAAGGCAATGTGAAGCAGTGTTTCTCCACAAGATTAGTAACACAGGGACAATATGCAGGGCAGGGCCAGAAGAAAATCAGGCTTTTTGCTGAAGCAGGATGACCAACATTCAGATCACCTCAACAAACATTCGCACACAGCAATCTTCACACAATCTACACTTACCATTTGCATATAGTAACTGCACGCGATAATGAATGCCGTTGTTTGTTTTTTGACTGTCGCCATCCTGTAAGATAAATAATGAACGATTGATTCAACAAAGGTGTAAAAAACTAGGTCATTCATCTAAAAAATAAATAAAATACAACCAATTTATCTTCTTCTTCTTCTTCTTCTTCTTCTTCTTCTTCTTCTTCTTCTTCTTCTTCTTCTTCTTCTTCTTTTTCTTCTTCTTCTTCTTCTTCTTCTTCTTCTTCTTCTTCTTCTTCTTCTTCTTCTTCTTCTTCTTCTTCTTCTTCTTCTTCTTCTTCTTCTTCTTCTTCTTCTTCTTCTTATTATTATTATTATTATTATTATTATTATTATTATTATTATTATTATAATCATGCTGCTGCTGTTCATCCTCCTCCTTCTTTCTCGTTCGAACTCAGACCTCTAATTAATTACGCTAATCGCAGGTTATTATGTTCAGGCACATCAAATTGTCATGCAGTATTGGGTAGACTGAGTAAATGCTCCACATTTGAACAATACCCGTGACTATGTGTTATAATTGTTGCAGCTAAAGTATCATTTATGTATTCATATCATGTGATATATAACTCTATAGTATGCACCTGACGAAATGCAGCGAAATCCACCAGGCAGTAAATTGTGCAACACATTGTGACATCTGTGTTTAGAATGACTTTGCCGTGATATTCATGTCTTACTTGTGTGTCAGATAATATGTACATATGTGTTAACCTTTAGTCTTCTATGTGCAGTTTTGGAGGACACGGAAGGCTTTACAGAGTAGTACCAACAAGGTGCCAAAACACGAAAGCAGTAGTGGCCTATCAACTGTCATCATTACTCACACATCCACACGTGAATAAAGAGGTCAAGCTAACGGGGATAAACAGCGCATTTCAATCAACGCTATTTTGTTTCTGTATAAAATTGAATTACAAACATTTCTAAAGTCAATATAAGGTTTTCATCTACTTCTTAAAGGGTGCCTCGTTAGTTTCTTTTTTTTTTTCTGTCCCTCCGTGATATTCTGTGCATGTTCGCCAGAAACCACATTTCCACTGGCATTAGAGGTTTCTCCGCCTGTCTACTTCGTGCCCATATTTCTTCTTCATACAACAATCTAGGCTCTATACAGCACTTTCACAAGGAAGTCTCAGTGGCAAGGTATTTCCGCGTCCTGCCTCGCGCTCCGAAGGTTGTGGGTTTGATTCGACATTCTGTTCACGTGTGCAATATTCGTGCTTTGTGCGACGCTTTCTGCAGACCGCCCTGCTGAAAGGGGTCGAGCCTTATGGAATCAAATACAATGCCAATGAATTCCATTCTCTTGCCTTTACAATGTAAAACGCTCTGCCTCACTAGAACCGACTGCTTGTTTATTGGTGTGTACGGTCTCCATCACGCAAGAAGCTATCTTTGTCAAAGCGATTCTTCCGTCCGATGTTATGACTGTTTAAAATGGTTGTAATGATTCCTGCTTACAATGTCCCCATTTACTTGGATGTTGCATTGTTGTATCATTTTTCTACTTGGGGAATGACAATTATTTCTATTTTCTTACGAAGTAATTCTAATTCTAGTTGTTCACTGTGTACAATAACAGTTTACAGCAAATGTTGAAGAACTGTTTTATGGTCACAACCATTATTTAGTGAATTGCGTTGCACTGTTGTTTTTAAGTTTGTGGTTTATTACTCCCGAATTTAACAAGCTTTGTTTCATGTTTGGCTCCCCTAGCCTTCGACTGTTCCCAATCTACCCACTAGGCAGCAGGTTTGAGTATTGCTTCGTCTAGTCCCTACCCACTCTTTGACATGTTTGACATGGGAAACACTACCAGCAGCTGTGCTACCGTCGGTATAGCTCTCGGGGTCACTGGGATACACAAAGCCTTCTACCACTACACGGTGAATACATTGCCGAGGGGTGTTGGTGAATATTATTTTCATATATCATAAAACAAAATATGCTAATGGTTTGCCAGGACGGCTCCACAAAACAACCTCACTCAGATGTTATGGCTGTGCTATACTTGTGGAAACAGTTTGCACATTCAAGAATTTACCCATTTGCCTCTATTCTGCAATGTGGAATTTTCTTCCAAAATTAGACACCATAACATAAAATTCCACCACCAGGCTGATGTATTTTGACCACACACACACACACAAAAAGAGGATACAGACTCCTTACAAGCGTCTGCCACTCCACCCGCGTAGAGCAATTTAACAAATGACGTGACTTATGTCGCTAAGCATTGTCGCCACGCCAGCTCACACACAATGCAGCTATGGCCGATCGATAGCTTGCTGGTATTGATCTCAAGAGGTGATTAAATTACTGTAACACATTTATCTAATCACAAGCATCGATTACTTGTTTTATGTGTCGGCTGTTTAGCATCGAAAGTGCCTGCAGCCCTTTAACGCGGACAAAATGGCATGATTTCCCCTATAGACATGCTCATGCGTATTCTGCCTTTCTGTCGTTCGCTGTTTCTTTTTCTTTTTCATCACCTAATTTCCATTCACAGGATGGGGGGAACCCAGACTTCTTTTCATGTGGAAAATCGTCGTGCACATCAAGCTTGAAATTACAGTGTGGAGGATAGACTTGTCATTGTTGTTGATACCTAGCTACCCTCTATAATGATTTAATCTGGGTAAATGAGGAGGGAAACGAGAATTAGCTTCTAGTACATTCCGGGGTTAACTGGATAAAATTCTATTGCTGTTTTTCCATGTTTATAGATTGGACAAATAAGTGGCTAATTGTTGCCGTATTGATCGTTGAATAAATTGGTTGCTGTTTCAAGCGTTTATCAATGCATGCTATTGTTATCAAGGTGCCTCTATGGCAGAGCGCAAGGACGTAAGCCGTCTGCCCTGACAAGAGTTCGGTGTATTCCGCGGTAGCTGATGTCTAGGCTAAGCCATTTCACTGAATCAGATCTCTGTTTCAGCTCCCAGCCAGACTGTATGGCAATTTGACACTGTCCTAGCTTACGAAGGTAGAGTCTACCGCCATTTTGGCTTGGTGACGCGTGTCGACGGCTAAAAACTTTGCATACTGCGAAATTGCACGAGAATCATAGCAATTTCCCACGAGGATAGTAAACAAGTCAACTAATACGTTTTCTACACCCCTGCGGCCCTGGACAACTCGCGAGCATGGCTGGAACGAGTGTGTTGCTAGCCTGGCGAGATAGAACCCTGTCATCACCTATGGCCAGGTTGTACACATACCCCACGAATCACCGGAGTTCGAACACGAACAATTTGTCCACTGCCGTGAGACATCGAGATGACTTTGGTAAAATAAAATTATGCCTGTGGGGGGGGGGGGGGGGGGTTCAAAAATAGCCATCCTATGCCAGACACTTCCTTGAAGTGTTAGCCCTTCGCATATACTAAGCAATGTCACACAAGAGATAGAGTTGCCACTCCCCACACCCACACCCTTTTCTTCTTTATTTCGTGGCTTTTGCTTCGCGGGCAATCGCCAGAAAAAGTGTTTACGATATTAAGAGACTGGATTTTTTTTTTCCGCATATCCTTTACAGGACACTGCAGTCAACACCAGCATTTTTCAGCTGCTATTGATGTCTCACAAGATTACGCTCAGTAGTTTACCATTGCTTTCTGAGCGACCGGCTCACATAGTATACCCCCGTAAGTAACCAACGCGAATCGGCTACCGAATCTCGCGCAGCTGCGTTCCCCCACGTGGATATACGGGATTACGGAGAAAGTGGTTAACGCCTTCGCCAGGGAGACCAGCAAGAGACTAAAACTTAAACAAACACCTGTAAAAGGCGCGCCGCTATTGAGGTATAAGAATATAACCAGGGCTAATGTATTCATAAACAAGAGGATTACACTCTATGTCAACACCGGCTGTCAGTTTGTGGTGTCTGTTACATCTACAGGTTCACTATGGTGATAGTTTTGTCCTACATCTGTGAAACATGGACGCTTCCAGCTAAGGTGCTACCGCACATACAACATACACCGAGAACGCATCTGTTTGCGGTTGTTCTGAAAGCATGGCAATTACTAAACATAAAATTATCTAGTAAATGAACAGATTGTGCGCCAAACAAAAAGTAGATTTGGACAAAATAAGCATGGATGGCGGGAAGTTTGAAGTAGGGGTCTTTAAAGTTGTTAATATGATAGCAGACATGTTGAATTATAACGCAATGACCACATTTTAGCGATATATAAGCCCATGGCAGATACGGGGAGTCGTTTAAGACGATTAATCATCCCATGGCACTTAATCAGTTAACGTGAGGTTGAGCACAACGTCCTGCAAAGGCACAATCCACATATATGCAAATGTGGATTGTGCATAAGGAGTCGCAGTGAAATAACATAAGTGTTGGCTATTGTTAGGAGAAATGCATATCCTTCTCCCCCTCACCCCCCCCCCCCCTCCCAACACACACACACACACACACACACACACACACACACACAAGGAACAACTAATAGTATTTTCACTCCTCTCAATTATTCAAAGTGGACAGAAAGAATGCCTGCTGTTTATTGACCACGTCAACAAAATAGTGTCACTCTTCCAGATGACAATAACGGGGTTTTTAAGTTAATTTAAACACAGAGCCACAAACATTACATTATACGATTTATTGTCTGGCAGATTTCCCTGCACCTCGTCAGATGCATACTACAGAATTATATCTCATATGAAGTAAATAAGTGAATTCTACTCTGGCGGAAATACTTAAAACGCAGTCACTGGTATTGTTCAGATGTGGAGCATTTGTTATCTCCGCGGTAATGGCAAGTTGATTGTTTGTGACTTGTGTATTTAAATTCACTAATGGAATATATTGTTTTGGTTTTTTTAAGTTAGTACAACTCTCAATGATATGTGTTTACTCAAGAGACAGAAACCTATAATTGTTTATTAATAATTGATCATGAAACAGTTAATTGGGCAAGATCTACTTACCCCGATCTGCTCCTTCTCAACGAAGTCGACAAATGTGGTTCTTTCTACTTCCACCGGCTGTCCCTGGCGGTCGTACAAGGCCAGTACAAAGTGGAAGAAGTTGCTCTTCCGGAGGTTGCTGGGAGGCTGCTTCTCGAAGTGCGCCCGGCTGAGGCCAATGCTGGGTAGAAGATAAGAAATGGTTAACTCTTGGTACAACACACAATACTTTCATTGGAAGACAAGTTGAGCAGATGGTACAGGAAGCGATTCAATTTTAGAGCAAATATAAAACATTCGTTTATACACCCTAAATGCATTAGGAATATGCGTTTTTTTTAGCCCTATGTTGGTAGAGACTAATCGGCGCTGGATGCGGGATATGGTTATGTGATACCAACCGCGTTTACTTCTCGGGACATTTCCTGACACCCATTTTAGACTGGGTCAACCTGGAAGACCAGGTAAAGGGGAAAAATTCCACCCCCGATGGATTTGAACACACGACCACAGAGCGGCAGGCAAGAGTGCGTGCCACTGCGCTATCGCGGCTCCCAAAGGTAAAAGATGTGAAATAAAGACAATGGAACGCTATTAACCCCTTCAGTCTGAGAAACCTATCCCATTAACTCGCCTTGTCCTGGTTGTAACTTTAACTCTGGCGATACGAAATATTTATTACTCTAACCAGTTATAATACAGTCGTTATGTTCATTCGTTCTCCTCGGATCTTTATTGCTTCTAACGCCTGCTGATTCAGACCTTTAATTCTGTAATAACATCAACGGGCTGTAACTGTAAGACTTAATGCCAACAAGCTTACATTTGATTGAGACGGCCAGTAGTTAACGACCACCACGTGATCGAGTTCTCGCAGGGTCACCTCAGTTACCACTGATTCTCATGTGACCGACAATAGAACTCTTTTATTACGGAACATTAATTTTAGAAATACAATTAACTGAATAGCGTTGATGTCTCTAATGGTAATCATCATGTGCCATGCTGATAAGTGTAGGCTACCTTTGTTTGCCATCTCACACAGCATTGGATCCAGTCATTTTTATTGCCCTGATTATGCCATATTTTCAAGTCTGCCCTATTTTCCTGTTAATTTTTGTTTGTTGTCACTAAGTTGTCAAGTTTATTTCTCCTCATAAAGAATCCAAAATACCTGGAATGTCTACTTCTAATTCCTCTAATAATTTTACGGTGTTCGGTTCCTTTAATACTCTGAACTGCTTTTTCCACAGACATGTTGGTTGTCTGTTCTCTATCTGTCACTGCCTCTGTCATTAAGAGGCGCAGTTAGGAGTCAATGATTTGGAACGTAATGAGAAGCATATACGTTTTTTTCCCCGCTTGCTTTGAACTCAAGCATAATTCACACACTTGCTACTATTGGTGAAAGCACTGAGTTGATTTTTGCGTGAGGGTTAGATTTCCCTATAACCACTGTAACACGCCATTAGGCGAGCCCACGCCGGCTTCTGGGGTAGAATGTATAATATTTTAACAGTAAACTTACAGCATTACTGTAAACAGATTGTCAGTATGACCGGTAAATCATCAGTATTAAATTATTTATAATGCAAACATTGTATACTATTCTTCCTATTGACATCTGGTTGGCTTTGACTGTCTCGCCTCTCCCCAACTTTAAGATAGCTAACGGTTTTGTTTTGTTTCGTCTCTGAAGTAATTATAACATATTTAAACTTTTAATCACCCTGAGGCTTACTACCAGAGGGCGTTTGTTGCCCATGTTACAATGCTGAATTCATCGTAAAAGACCGTGCAGTTGAAAAGAAAAACGTCGCCTACACTAAGGATTGAACCTGCGTCGCAGTGTTGGCAAGCTAGTGTAATACTCCCTGCGCTAAATCGGCTCGTATAGCAACAGTAAGTAGAGGACTATTTCCTCTGCGTATTGGGCATTAATCGGCTCGTATAGCAGCAGTAAGTAAAGGACTACTTCCTCTGCGTATTGGGCATATGATGCCATAGCTCTCCACGTGACCTCTCAAAGGGTGACGTGGTCAATATCACACCGCCCGCTTCCCTTCCCAAGACATTTCCTTGTATCCATTCTAGGTTAGGTCGATGTTTAAAATCCGCTTCGATGCGGGTTCGAACTTATAGTCACAGGGTTAGCAGACTACTGTCTAGCCACTACGTCACCGCGGCTCTACCGTAGAGTAGTAGTACATCAGGGCAAATCTAGACGGCATCAGTAGCCCTGTCCAAGCCCGACGACCCGTTACCATTAGGAACCAATCATAAACATCAGCTTCAAGGGCCGACAACTAGGCATGGCATTTCAAGTAGATAACAGGGAGTTAAGTCGTGCGATGCTTTATCGCTTGACCTATTCTCAAGCGATAATGACGACGATGAGATACGGCAAGGGCTTGCTGGGAATATTTCGTGGCCGACATATTATACACAAGTTATGATAAAGATATATTCTCTATAAATGTGCCATGACCTAGCCAGCAGACAGGGGAAACGCAAATGGATGTTGCATGTCCTTTGCAGGACGACACTATCAATCTCAAGCCCAGGTTTTTGTAGTCAAATTTACACTCATGTAATTTGTCATTGCTTTCTCAACGGAAAGTCAATGTTGAAGTTTCATTGTGTCATCAGTGCACCAGAAGTTCCAGCGCAAGAGCTTTAAGCCCCGCAGCGACGCAGACTGCCATGGAAAAGGCAGAGGTAAAGGTAATCCCAGAAACTGTCGTGGTGAAAAGAACACTAAGAATTTAACATGTTCTAGACCAGTAGTTCCCAAGCTTTTCAAGCAGAGGGCCATATCTACTATTTTCGGTAGTTAAGCGGGCCACAACGTTATAAAATTATAAAAGTAGTGCAATATTATTCTTACCTTTCTTAACTTAAATTTTCAATCAGTTTCGAAAATCGCTATTAATGTAATTAAATTACAATTGTAACTATTATTCATAACCAGTTACTTAAGTTCAGATGCCAATTTATCTATGTCTGGGCACAAATCTGTCGTGCCCACAGTCATAAGTGCAGCTAGGTTACTGTCGGTGAGTCTGGAACGTTGCTTGATTTTTTTTTTCTTCTTATAACGGTCATTGCGGAAAATGACTGCTCGAGGCCTCGCGTCCAATTTTCTGACAGCTAGTGGGCCACAAGTGGCCCGCGGGCCGTGGTTTGGGAACCTCTGTTCTAGACTGTAATTAATGAGGTGGGGGTGACCAGATTCTAGTATGCCGCCAGTCATGTGAAGTATCTTTTGGAAGAAACCCGTTATTTCATGTTGTATTTGAATTATGCTACACTTTCACGTTATTTCGCCATGTATAAATGCTAATGTATCGTTCATCCGTTGTTATTGCAGAATAACATTTCGTTTATTTTGATTATTGTCCTGTCAGTATGTGAATTAAATATCATCAACACCAAGTGCCTTTCTAACTGGCCTTGGGGATCATGTCTCTCCACACCTTGCGATCTCCAACAGTGTGCATCAATTCCTGTGATGACATATTTCCATGCCACGAGAAAATACTGCCAAGAATCTTCTCTCCTTCTATCTGTCCCACTATAAATCTTTCCAGCTGCCATTACATGCGTCAGTCTTTCTTCTCTTCATAATGTGACTAGAGATTATGACTGCCTCTTTATGATATGTAAGATAAGATGTCTTTATGTCATAGCTCTTGCAAGACACTTAGATTACACATTTTGATTGTCTAGCAAATTGCAGCATTCTTCTGCAAAACCACATCTCTGCAGAATTTGTTTGCTTATTTGCTAATTGTCCAATGCACACAATCATTTTTTTTTTTCAAACTGGCTCCATGTAACACTGAAGAATTCTTGCTCTAACCTCCGATGGCTGGGATTTATTGCGTAAGATTTCTTCATTTTACAAAATGTAGCATTTGCTTGTCTTGTTCTGTTTTTTTACCTCTGTGATTCTCTTTTATCTGATGTTATTCGTGTGCCTGGATACTTGAATTTCTGTACTTACCCCAAATTAACACCATTGACTTTAAATGAACATATAGGCATGATCCGTTTCTTTCATATTAGCATTACCTCTGTCTTCCTATTATTCAAGCCGAGACCTACTGTTTCACTTTCAACAACCGTTGTATACTATTTTCTGTAGTTTCTTCTGACTTGTTAGTATCAAGACGGTGTTATTAGAATAACACAGTTGATTAATACTATGACCAAGATCTGTGATTCTTAGCATATATATATATATATATATATATATATATATATATATATATATATATATATATATATATATATATATATATATATATATATATATATATATATATATATATATATATTTAAACAGATCTCAATGTACAGTCACTGCATAAAAACAGATCAGAGGGCAGTACACATCCTTGTCTGAAATCAATTCACAAAATAATGAAAATAAAAATTTGACAGAAAAATACTGTTGGTGGCTTATTCCCTTCCTCCTCACCCGTTCCTTCCCAATTTCCAGAAGATCCTGATTATCGTGTGGTGTCGTTTTTTATGAGACTGGGTGAACCAGAGTCGTACAAGTCGGGAAAAGTAATTCTGCCTCTGAAGGAACCTGGACCACTGTACTTGCAGGTAAACGCAATAAATACTGTGCCACCAAGTTCCCCAGTATGGCACTTAAAAGTGCATGTTCTTTGCAACCGACAGTTGATTTTCCAGCCAATTTTACATTGCGTAATTTGCCATTACCGGCTCCGTGGCAAAGGTGTTAAGGACGCAGTTAGTAATCCCGCATACCCGTGTTCGAAACACATTTGCGGGCGATTTGGCAACAGACCTCTTTGCATTGGTGTTTACGAAATGGTATGGGTACCGGTCGTTCAGAAAGCAATGGCAAACTACTGAACGTTAACTTGCTATGAGATCACAACAACAAATTATGCTGATGTTGACTGCGACTTCTTGTAAAAGATATGCAACAAACTTGTAACTTTCATTCACCATTGCTTCCTGAAGGAAAAGTCAACGTTTTAAGTTCAACCGACCGGTTTAGAGTTGAAACTCCTACACCTTCATCAGTGCGCCGGAAGTTTAAGAGCTATTGCGCTCTTATCCTTTCGGCCACGCCGGCTGCTAGCATGGCACTAGAGGTGCGAATATAGAATGTACACGTGACAGATAAATGTGCTACTTACTTGGCCACAGCCGGATCCACCACTGTGGGTTGCATCCAGTTCCGTATACTGGACAGTTGACCGCTGAGTGCCTCCTCCTTCATAGGGCAGGGTGGGTTGTGGAGCGAGGTGTGCTGGAGATGATGCAACTGCTGTTGGAGCTGCGGGTGGCGAGGATGGTGGTTATGCTCCTCTGGAAGGTCAAACATGTAAGTGACCCGGAACGAGCCAGGCAAAGGCGATCAGGACGAACCAGTAGCAACGTACAAAGACCTTCGGTGTGCCTTGCTCTGAACGCTATGTTTATAAACAAGTAACGGACGCACTAATGATATAGTAAATCCAGCATTCCCCAAGGGTTTAAGTTAATGGCTGCAGCAGCAGAGTGCCATAATCTCTTGGTACCTTAGGGTAGAATAGGCCTTAGTGGTGATGTTTCCTGGCGAAGAACAGGGCGCATTGGTGATTACACTGTACTGATTGAGTCTTCAAGATTAAGAATTTATAAGTGTCGGGTTGTTTCTATTGGACATGTTATTCTTTCCACGTAGTTTAAACAACAAATCACCGGCCGGCTGAACACTATAATGTAGGAAATAATAAACATCTTGAGGATAGCTCACAAATAAATAAACGTAAATAACAGAATTGCATTCATAATCTTTTAACTGATACTCTACCAGACATAAATTAAATAGGGTCGCACTGTGAACCCAAACATATTGGATGTCATTAGGCATGTGTTGAAAATGATCGTAACGTTTTCGCGATGTTAGAATACCGGTTACTGTGATGAACTTATTCAATAAAATCACCTTATTTGCATTCTCTTGTTCTGCTATATTTTATCAGTCACTAGAGCATCGGCTCTCAACGTACTCCCACGAGACCCCTGTAATCTTTACGTCTCCTAGAGCTTCCTCTGTGTCCTCTTCGTATTATTTATCTGTCTTTAATTCTCTTCTCCGAGTGTTTTAGTTCTCATTCTATTTCTTTTGCCTGGCGGCTTCCACAGGAAGAACTGTATAGCTATACTAACATTAGATGTTCTCTATATGTCCTGGTTGTGTCCTATATGTGTCCTGTCCAGCGCCAGTGTGTTTTCCTCACCTCCTGTTTCACCGGAATGTATTTAATTCGCTCCATTAATTCCGCGTTAGTGATCTGTCATACAAACGTAGTCGCTCTGTTTTGTGTAGGCAATACTTGCTTATTCACAAAGTTCTTGTGTTAAAAAGTCTCTCTGTTGGTTGGATGGTCGTGTTTCTACGGACATGATCATAACTGAGATCATAAACCATGCGTTATTTAAAGGCATTTTATGAGTATGAGTATTATAAAAATAAACATTTAATTGGAGGCGCATTTTTAAAACATTGAACTGAGCTTCCAGACTGACCCATTCTATCATGGGTATTAGGACATGTTCTCAAAAATACAGGCGGCAGATATGATGCTGATCATCTCGCTCATGGCACTTAGAAGAATCCTTTATTTATTTCCTTGCATACTTTACTTATTTCCTTACATAGTTTACTTATGTCGTTACACATTTTACTTTTTCCCTTACATATTTTACTAATTTCCTCACATATTTTACTAATTTCCTCACATACTTTCCTTATTTCCTTACATACTTTATTATTTCCTTACATACTTTACTCATTTCCTCGCGTACTTTACGTATTTCCCAACATATTTTACTTATTTCATTACTTTCTGAGCAACCACAAGGAAAATTAAAACAGCACAACAGACTCCCCATTGAACGAGGTTTAGCCGTCCAGTAATAAATTGAAACAAATCGCCTGGCAATTTAACAGTAGGAATTAAATGGGGTGCTAAAAGACTTCTACGGCTGAATTCATCATCTCATCTGGAATGAGCTGGAAACCGAATAATAATGACAATTGATGGAAAAATTAATAGCTGCGTTTTGAGTACAATTTCCGTTTGTAGTGTATCACTTTCAAGACTTGGTTTTCTCTTAACTTTATCGCTGCCTCCTCACCCACTGTTAATGTTATAATTTCCAACTGTAAAAAATTTCAAGCGACTCGCTACAAGCAATCTAGTTCATCAGCTCTCGAAAACAGGACATCTACAATTCAGGCGCCCTACTCTAAAGAACACGACACGCCCACCTTGTTCCGTCGTCAGTTCATTAAAATAAAAATACGGTAAAGGTCATTTCCTTCGTTCGTTCATATCGGTGAAGTTCTTCTGGCCGAGTGGGTAGGTCTCGTCGGGATCCTATTCGGGAGACCAGGGTTCGAATTCTCGGTTAAGTTGATGGATTTATTTTCTTTCCGGGAGAAAAAGGTAAGCCCTAATCTGCACAATTCGCGACGACTGCACTATCCAGGCGGCCTTCATTCCTCAGGCTCAAGACCTCCCACCCCCAATCCCCTCACCCACCCCCCCCCCCCCCCCAACCTCATCCCTTCCTGTTTTACATACGGTGTTAAAAATGGTAAAGACAGGCAGTTTATATCGGTAAATATTCTAAAAAAGAAATCTACCACTGACGTCTAGTTGGCTTCGACACACACACACACACACACACACACACACACACACACACACACACACGAACGTACGCACACACGCGCACACACACACACACACACACACACACAAACTCCATCCAGTTCTGTCGTCTGCTGATATCAAGCAAATATTCTAACCTGGTAATCTACAATTGAAACTCAACTGAAACACGGAGTCCATCTAATTCCGACGTTAGTTGATATCGGACACTTATTATAACCAGGAAATCTACAACTGACAATCAGCTGGCTAGAACACAAACACGTCCATCTATTTCCATTGATGTGGGATACATACTCTAACCAAGAAATCTGAAACTTAAACCATACTGGCTAGAACAGCAAGTCCAACTAGAGCCTGTGTCCGTTGATATCAGGTCAGTATTTTAACCAAGAAATCTACAACTGTTAAAAAGAAGAGAAACAAATTCAACTACTGCCTGTGTCCGCTGATATCAGACAAATATTCTAAGAAGTCTCGAACCTCTAAACATCTAATGGCTGGTTCCTATCTTAGTTAGTTGCATATCCTTTACAAGACGTCGTAGTTAACCCCAACATTTTTTGGCTGTTCGTGACTTCTTGGCAAGCTTACGTTCAGTAGTTTGCCATTGCTTTCTGAACGACCGGCACCCATACTATTTTCAGGAAAAAAACAACAGCACGAGGCTGCCAAATAGCACGCAGATGTGTTTCGAACGCGGTATGCGGGATTACGAACTGCGTCAGTAATCTCTTCGCCACGGAGCTTGTTGTTACTATCTGCAGTGTTTAAATGCTGTTCTGAGCCGCCGTGGCATGGCAGATGGTGCAAACCATACATCTTTGAATTTGTTAATCCGAGCAACAGCGGCTACCTCGTTTGTAGTGCTAACATTATCCGCCATATTGTATTCACTAAAAGTTGTACACAATTTGTCAGATAGATCTGTTTGATGTTTAAATGAAATGAGAACATGGACACAATTGTCAGCGAATTTCTTCTCTCTTTTCTACGAAATATTTACGTTGATGCGTGTATTTAAGCGAATTTCTCTCTTTACGCAAACTAGATCCATATATTATTAATAAGAAACTACACTTAATTAAACATGTCCCCAAATACATTTACAAAATACCATACTTGGCTGTGTGAGCGCCGGTGGTGTAGTGGCATTTAAAAAAAATATCGAATTCGCTGTGTTCGTTATTTACTATCATCACCATATTACAGGTCCTGTGCAGAATGCATCTCTTATTAAGGCCCGCCGAAAAGATGCTCGATCTTGTCCAGCTCCCCTGCCTCATGATTTTTATGCCCAACGTGTCCTCAATGACCCGTGTCCATCTTCGTGCTGGCTGTCCAGTATTTCTTCTTTCTGGAACCATGTCTTCCACCACGGCTCTTTCCAAACTATCGTGACGTTTAATATGGCCTGTGTGCTTCAGATCCCAGAACATGGCGCTATGTAGGAGCCACTCATACTCGCTGTTCAGATCTGGTAGTTAAAGTTAGTTGCATATTCTTTACAGGACGTTTGCAGTCAACACCAGCATTTTTTATTTTCTTGCAGTTGTTGATGTCTTGGCAAGTTTACGTTCAGTTGTTTGTCATTGCTTTCTGAACAATCGGCACCCATACCTTTTCGTAAAATAAAAAATAAAACAGGGCAACGCGGTCTACTGCCAAATCGTGTGCAGCTGTGATTCGAACGCGGGTATACGGGATTACAAACCGCGTCCGTAATCACATCGCCACGGAGTTCGGAAGATCTAGTAGAATATCCGTATCTTTCTTCTTCTAGGTCCACATTATTCTGAGAATGTTTCTGTGATGTCAAAAGCCCGGGTTTCGTCTGTTGTGATTGTGAAGTGATCCACGACTCACGTCCGCAGGCTGCCACAGGAGAGACGCGTGTTCTAAAACATTTACATTCATTTGTTTCCTGGTGGTGTGCCATTGGCGTTTACGGCATTATTTCATATGTTTGGCCGGGAATTGTTGTCTGCGCACTAGCAATGATAAGCCAGTACATTTAAAAAGAAAAACCGACTTTAATAACATGTTGAATTGCCATGAATTGTTTGTGGTATCGCCGGTGATCGCAGTCTTGAGGATTTGAAACTGTAGAAGGTAATGACACCATTTGCTCTAGAAATATACTAGTTGGCGCATTTTGTAACAAACTGCATGGCTGTGACGGCAAAACAGTTAGTTTATGCACATCACATATTGGTCTTGAGTTCAACCCCTGCTAAAGGTAGTCAGAAATTGCCGCTGGGATATTAACGGCTATGACTTCACATATTTTAGTCACGATATAATGAGCTGCGGTGCCCAATTTCCTTCCTCGTCGTCTTTCTGTCCCAGACAAGTCCCAGAACATTCTGATAAATATCCAGTACCCCAGTTACGAAGCTGCTCAACCCATTGACCGCAATGATCCGGAACATGACCCCTGTCACTGCCAAAGAATGAACCCGGAACACTGTCTTGGCAAGCAAGGGCAATAACCACTATGCTACCACTACTCCACAGGTCTAACAGAAGTGGGGTGTGGTCTGTGCCTAGCCGGGACGCTTTTAGACATCGGCTACTCAAGCTAACCCGTTACAACATACGTATTTTATTCTAAGGCAAGGTGGCGCGGAAAAGAACTGGTCGCTTAACCACCGTATGATGTGACCTAGAATATATTAGAATACATAACTTCACGTCCCTACAGCGGTGTTTGCAATGAAATTATCCGCATCTTTACATAACTAGGTATGTTAACTAAAATTACAATAAAAACATTGCGTTTTTTAAATGTAATATTCCTATTGGGTTCCGTGTTTATAGCGTAACATCTCAGATGAATTATTTTATTTAGGTAATATTTATGTTATGTAACATCTCAGCGATATTTAATTTAGGTAACCTCACTCTTAAGTAACGTCTCAATTACGCAACATCTCAGACGCGTTATATTTTTTAATGCAACATCTCTGTTAGACAGCATCTCGGACATATTTTAGGTAACATCTATATTATGTAACAACTCATACATTTTTAATGTAGGTAACCAATCTATCAGGAAACATCTCTATAAGGTAACATCGCTATAAGGTAACATCTCTATAAGGTAGTATCTCTGTTAGGTAACATCTCTATTAGGTAACATATATAAGGTAATATCTCTATAGGGTAACATCTCTATTAGGTAACATCTTTATTAGATAAAGTCTCAGTAAGGTAATATCACTATAAGGTAACATCTCTATAAGGTAACATCTCTACAAGGTAACATCTCTATTATGTAACAATCCACTAGTTCTTCAATACACGTCGACCTTGGCTTTGGCGTGCTTATTTGATACAAACTTACACAAAATGGCTGAGACTAAACGTACAAACTAAGTGAACATAAACAATACAAGGAAACGGCGCGAAATTCTCCACGTGTATCCAAGACATCCAAGTGGATAAATTTATTCGTTGTCTGTGTTCACTTCATCGCGTTTTTTATGTTAACTTAAAAGGCATCTCCGACGAGAACGCGTGGGTGAGGAGTTAGGGTCAATACTTATAAATCGAACTAACTGCACGTCTCTTACTTACATCATCACCAGCATCACCTTCTTATTTTTCTTCTCCCTGTGTCATTTATCCTTTAGCCACACGCTACCGGGATCCCATTAGAGTAAAGGCTCTCGCCAAGCGATCATTTACTGTCTCCTAAGATCCCTTTATATGTAACCGATATTAATCATTTCTGCCTGTAATTCTCTTCTCCTTGTGTATTTAGGTCGCCATCTGATTGTTGTGCCTGTGAGTTCCAGGGAAAAACGTTTCTAGTTTGCTATTAACAGGTTTACTAATTGTGTTATTCAGCGCGCGTTTCCCCTTAAATCTCGTTGCGCTGGAATGTGTTTAGTTCGCCCCATGGGCTCTACGCTACTGACTCTGCCATGCCATCTTTGTCCTATTCTGCACAGACCGGCTCCGTGGCGAAGAGTTTACGGACTTAATTCGAAATCCCGCATACTGCGTTCGAAGCACAGCTGCGGGCGATATGGCAGCAGACCACATTGAGTTGGTTTTCATAAAATGGTATGAGTGTTGGTCGTTTAGAAAGCAATGACAAACTACTGGACGTAAAGTTGAAAAGAAATCACAAATAGCCAAAAATGCAAGGGTTGACTGCGACGTCCTGCAACGAATACGCAACTAACTTACTAAATTCTACACAGGCACCAGGTATGGGAGTTTGTAATTTATTAGTAATGTAGACACTTTTCCTGTTTCTGATCCACCCAGCAGTATTGTAGACACGCTCTGTGTTTCTGATCCACCCATTAGTAATGTAGACACTCTCCGTGTTTCTAACCCACCCAACAGTAATGATTTGACGTGTCATGTAAATATACTTAAGTTCGGTACTAGATTTAATATCCTTGATTCCCACGTATTTCCCAGTTCTGCTGAAGCTCCCATTGTCTTTAGTCTCCTTATTGTAACATCTGTATCTGTTCTTCATATCTGTTTAGATTGCTACTTAAATATGTGTTTGATTCCACATTTCGAAACGCGTCTTTTACAGGGGAATATTGGGTTATCATTTGCTTGATTTATTCTCATGATCTTTTATCTTCTCTGTGAATTATTAGACCTATGTGTTGTGACCTTGCATCAAGTGTGTTAAGTTTATGTGTTTTCGGGGTCCACTAGAAAATCATTTGATAGTAGTAACACTATATCCTACAATGTATGCCGTAGGAACGACTAAGGCGTGTTGGTGTGGGACTACCTAGCCAACCCATGGACAATTTTAACTGCAAAATCCAATCTCCATAAAAAATTGTAACTGCAAAATTCAACCTTCCATGATCAAGGCTACATTACAAGACAGCAAAATAACTCTGTGAACGAAGATTTCATAAACTACTCAGTGTTAATCTGGTGTACTTGTTACTCGAAACTCTACTCACGTTCTCTCTTCCTCTTTGAAATATGTTCGTCCACATTGTATCTATTTTGTAGTCGCACATTTGTCATTGTGGGTTGCTGCAAGAGATTATAGTTTCCTTAACTCCACTTGACGAAGACTTTTGTCGAAACTCATCGTTCCACCACTTGATCCTTTTTAATGAACTACTAATTTAAAACTAATTCTATTTTATAGCTCTCTCTCTCTCTCTCTCTCTCTCTCTCTCTCTCTCTCTCTCTCTCTCTCTCTCTCTCTCTCTCTCTCTCTCTCTCTCTCTCTCTCTCTCTCTCTCTCTCTCTTGGCGCTCAACTGCGTACGATTACGTATGATATTCACTGGCACAGGAATGGAGCATTATGGGGCAACCCTTTGCCGTGAAGTTGGAACCGCGACTAACTAATTATAGAAGCAAACAAATATATTTGGCCCATACGCTCGGCAGAAGCGTGTGACGCTGAACAAGAATTTAGAAATATATAGCTCAGAAACAGCCGTCAAACTGAAAGAAACATAATCTAATACGATAACCCCCAAAATGCATGGGTGTTTCACACTTTTTTTTTTTTTTAAATTTCAGCTCTGAGATCGCAAGAGGCTTTACTGTTCGATCCAGCCTCGTCAGTTGTAAATTCCCCGGGGTCTCACGTGCTCGGCTATCGATTGACGCATGTAGAACCAGGTAACGACCACTGTAAGTCTATTGCTATTCTCAGGTAACACAGGTCGCCTCTCAAAAACTAATTACATGGAGCGGTTTCTCGCTATTTAGCTGCCATAATAAGTGACGGAGGACAATACCGCCACACTGAATTTAAAAAATATGCATATCTGTACTCTAACCTTGGAGATTGCTAAAGTCGTGGAACGGAGTTTGCCATCTCACCACCTCTACGGGAAATCAGTATGTGAGAAATTAGTTGTATTTCACACCGCCGCGGTAGTATTTGACGAGTGCTTACCTCTACCTACCTAAACAGATTAGCTGTATCTAGCCAGGAACATTACCTTTAACAACGGGCACGGTTAATCGCGTGCGGATATTTTCAACTTTCACAATTATAAGAACTCTTCGCTAGCTGAGATTATCAGTCATAAATGTATTCATTATAATATCATAGCATCAATTTCCGTGACCCAGAGAAATGTTGTAACAATTTGACATCTATTTTATGTAAGCTAAAGGACCAACGCGATACATACATATTAATGCATCCATTATTTTAGAAAACTTCTTTACATTATGCCCAAATAAGCAAAGAGTTGATTAACTTAATCTTTATTGTATTACTGTTTGGGTGACGATAGAACAAGTCTGAAACGCAATTTACACCTCTAGTGTAACTATTATCTGTTATTGCTTAATGAACTTGACTTTACGACCGGTTAATTTTGCTTTGTTTTATATAATCATAGAACGGTATTAGCAAGTATCGCTTTATTTGTTTAATGCAGAACCACTGTGGTACTTCATAGTCAATAACAACATACCACTTCTACTCAAGCCAGAGCTTCCATGAGGGACAGCTAAGGGGAAAAAATACGGTAATCAGAAAACATTGTTGAAATTCTCACAAGGGTGTAGAGATCGGATGAATGTTTCTTCCACAGGTCTCGAATTGACCGAGTAACGGTAAATCTTCTAGGTCTCCAGTTGTTCGGTTAACGGTAAATCTCCTATCTCCGATGACCACACAGAGTCCCCGCGCTGGGCACATGTAGACACCGACCTGGTACTGAGGGAGAAACTCTCTCGGGTATGTCTTTTGTTGCTTTC
>JACEFZ010023768.1:310000-349697 GCA_014155875.1 Cepaea nemoralis
GATTAACTTCCTTGGTATTCCAAATTCCTGCATAGCATTCCATAGACTATTCCTATGGACACTATCATAAGCCTTTTTAAAATCCACAAAAATGTTATGGAGATCTCTTTTATATTCCCAATGTTTCTCGGCTATTTGTCGTAAGATAAATATCTGATCTATTGTTGATCTGTTTTGTCTAAAACCCGCCTGATAGTCACCTAATATGTCTTCTGAATATGGTTTTAGTCTATTTAGTAATACTGCGGATAGTATCTTATAGCTTGTGGACAGTAGTGATATTCCTCTATAATTTCCACATTGGAACTTGTCTCCTTTCTTAAAGATAGGTATCAATAATGACTCTTTCCAGTCATGGGGTAATTCTTCTGTCCTCCAGATTTTTATTATTAGTTCGTATAGCTTTAGATGTAATGCATGGCCACCTGCCTTTATAAATTCAGCAGCAATTCCATCAGTCCCAGTTGCCTTATTGTTTTTAAGTCGTGTGATTACATATAGGATTTCTTCAAATGTAGGTTCTTCAATTTGTGGTTCGCATGTTAGAACCTCTTCCTGTGGGAAAATGTTACTTGGAGCTTCACAATTTAGTAATTCAATAAAATATTCTTTCCATGTGTTGCACATTTCCTCATTGGTATTTATCATATTCCCATTTTTGTCTTTTAAACCATATGTGTTTTGTTGGTGCCCTCGTTTCATTGACTTCAGTTCTTTAAAAAATTTTCTGGATTCATTTTTCTGGTGATTAGTTTCCATATCTTTGATTATATTACTCATATATTCTCGCTTCTGCTGTCTGACTATTTTTGTAGCCTCTTTACATTCATTTCTATAATGCTCTTCCTTTTGGATGTTATTGATGTCATTTAACCATACATGTCTGGCATTCTTCTTCCTAATGACTGCTTCTTCACATTTTTGATTGAACCATCTGTTCTTTCTATGCGTGGTTAACACACCGAGACATTCTTCTGCGGTAGATTGAATTGTATTCTTGATGTTCAACCAAGTTTGGTCAACGCTTTCCTCCGAAGGGTTTTGCAGAGTTTCAAGTTTACATTTTATTTCATCTGTAAATTTCTCTTTGACTGTAATGTCTTGTAGTTTTTCTCTGTTATATGTTGGGTGTAATCTTTGTAATTTAGTATAGAAAGCTCTCTTAAGTTTTATTTTAAATTTTGCTCCAACGAGGAAGTGGTCACTGTGGCACTCAGCTCCTCTATAACTTCTGACTTGCTGTATGTTTGATGCATTTCTGTTGTTAATTAAAATGTGATCTATTTGATTATAGGTTCTCTTGTCACATGATTTCCAAGTTTGTTTGTGTATATCCTTTCTTTGTAGTCTGGTACTGCTAATCTGCAGTCCTTTGGCTTCTGCCAGGTTGATGACTCTCCATCCATTATCATTTGAAGTTGTATGTAGGCTTTCCATACCGGCCACTTTTTTATTAGTTTGCTCTCTACCTATTTTTGCATTGAAGTCTCCCAGCACAATCAGGATGTCCTGTTTGGGGGTTTCTTCTATGACATCTTCCAGATCATTATAAAAGTCTTCTTTAATATCATCTTCTTTCTCTTCAGTAGGTGCATGTACATTAATCATCGTTATATTTTTCCATTTACCTTTTATTCGTAATTTACTAATCCTGTCATTAAAAGCTTTAAAGTTTAAAACGTTCCCCCATAACTCTTTTTTGATGACAAATCCTGTTCCTAATTCATGTTTATTTTGGGTGTTTCCTCCATATATTATAATCATTCCATTTTGCTCTAAAGTACCCTCTCCTGGCCACCTTATTTCTTGAATTGCTGTTATATCCATTTGATATTCAACCAGCTCCCGGGTTAGTTCTTCGGCCGCTCCAGCTCGATATAGTGTCCGTACATTCCATGTTCCAAATCTGAAAAGTCCTTTAACGTTCCAAGGTCGTTGTCAAGATAAGTCAGTCCGATATCGAGGCTCATGTATTTGTTTCGTAACAAAGAAAGGTGTTTACAAAGGTAGGGATGTTAACCCCACGCTTCAACCCCCATCCTGGAGGACCAGGGTGTTTCTCTTTGTCTGTTCTCTACCCTTTGACTTGTCCGGCTTGGGAGGCCCTGCTGGTAGCTACGCTACCGCCGGCATAGCTCTCAGGGTCATTGAGAAACTCAAGCTCCCCCACCACGACAAGGTGGAAACACCATCGGGGGAGAGCTAACGATATATACTGTGCAAATCTTGTAACGATGACATACTGGCACCTTGCCGTCTTGACAGACGATAGTTTGTTACAGTGTGCTTAAAAAAGGGCTGAATTGTAGAGACCACTTGTTGCCCATGCAGCATATTCCCTCTCTCGGCCAGCCTAGTTTTCTCAAGAGGAAAGGTAAAACCAATACTTCTGGAACAAGGCAAGCTGAAGAAGCTACCGGATCAGCAAAGCAATGATCTAACTGTTCGCCTGTCGGAGATTCGTTCCTAGACCAGTTGCCAACCAAGGCTTAGGGTCTGGACTGTCCTGCTATGACATTTACTCTTTAGGTTGCACTTCCTGGCAATAGTGTAAGGCTTGTGCTCTCCAAGTTGCACTACTCCGCACGAAACCGTTGGCACAATGTGGGGTGACGAGTTTGGTGAGCGACGCCCTACATTCTGCGCTAACAGATGGCATGTTGTAGTTAGTAATGTAAAATGTTACACTCTTGCAAAGCTGGCATGCTACTCACACAGTTGACATGCTGCCTGCATAGTTGACAAGCTGTAGTTAATAATGCGTAAAGTTAAACTTTAGAAGATATGGCATGTTGAAATTAATAACGTACGATTGATGGTCAATAAGTAATGCCTCCTATTTTTCTTTTATCTATGTAAATACTTTATCGGTGTGCAATTTATTAATTTAGCGGGATTCCACAAACACTCTTCTGCACTGTGTATCAGTTGATACAGTATCACTGCCAACCAGTTTCAGTCACAGACTGCGCAACAGTAACGGTTTAAAAATGGCCACCAAAAAAGTTCGGTTAAAGCAACGTAAGGTCATAGAATTCCTCAATGCTGAAGGCGAGACCCCGATTCGCATCCACGATCAGTTGAGTATTGTTTATGGAGATTCAACCGTGGATGTTAGCACTGCCCGACGATGGGTACGTTGTTGTGACGAATCTGAAGTAGGCCAATCCTCACTAGCTGACGTAAAGCGAACATGGCCGTCCGTCAACCGCATTGACGCCACACAACATTCATCGAGTTGATGACAATCATTCGTGGTGACCGTCTGGTAACATTGGATGAACTGTGTTCCAAGTTGTCCATTAGTAAAGGCTCTTTCCTTGACTACCTTTAAAGACCTGGGTTATTGAAAGGTTTGTGCACGGTGGGTACCCATAATGTTGACACACAGACATAAAGAAGCGACGAAAACCATAGATATCCTGCACCGTTACGAAACTGAAGGAGAAGGGGTTTTATTAAATATTGTGACAGTTGATGAGACTTGGGTTCATTTATTTGAACCAAAATCCAAGAGGCAGTCTATGAAATGGCATCACACAACATCGCCGATAAGAAAGAAGTTCAAAATGTCATCATCTGTAGGGAGAGTTATGACCACCTTATTTTAGGACGAGAAAGATGTGATTCTTCTCGACTTCTTGGATCATGGAAACACTGTGAATGCTGACCGTTACATTGAAACTTTGAAGAAGCTTAGACGACTTTATCTATTTAAAGATCCGAGACTTCACTACTGTTGCACGATAATGCCACGCAACACCCCGCTAAACGCACCATTGATACGATTGCAGAATTTGGCTGGGCATTAATACCACATCACCTTACAGTCCCGATTTAGCATCTTCAGACTTCCATCTGTTTGGACCACTGAAAGAAGATCTTCGTGAACATCACTTTGAGGACATCGAATCCCTTAAATGCGCCGTACGCCTGTGGTTTAGGAAAAAGGGCATGCATTTTTACCGCGCGATGATACAAGCCATTGTGAGAAGATGGACAAAATCTATAACGAATAACGGTGCTTACGTTGATAAATACATTTTTGAAGTACAGACTTATTAAAGCTTCATTTCTTTGTGAATGTTATGTTATGAAATTAAAAATTACGAGACATTACTTATTGACCGCCCCTCGTATTAACTCTCAAATTGTTAATACGTTGAAGTTTACGATATATAATGGTAAACTCTAGCAACAATAAAATGTTATGGTTTAACAAGTGGTTAAACCGCTTGCCTCCTGCTCCGAAATACGTGGTTCGTTTCCGGGTTCCTTATTCGGTGGAAGAGCACAATTTTCTAGGCGATTCTAAAGGGTCTTCACCGGAGCTAAGGGGTTTGTGTTCCGTACGATGGTTTCAGGAACGAGACCGAACCATGTGTGTTAAACCCTGTGCAATGAAGTGGATCATCTTGTCTTTAAATCTCCGGGTCCTGTCGTCTCAAATTTGGAAGACGTCGGTGACGCCTTTTGTTGCCTAGCTGCGACGTCCTGTAAAGGATATGCAATTAACTTCTTTTATTAATCTATCAGGCATATGGTGTTAGTCGTAGTTTCATTCTGCCCATCACGCCGAGCCGAGGGTTCGAAATCAGGTGCGGGCGATTTTAAAGCTGACCGCTTGATTTCATATTATGAGGTGTCGGCCATTCAGAAAGCAATGACCATATACTGAACTAACATCGTCTAGAAAATCACAAACAGCCATTAAATGTTGGGGTTGAATGCAACGTCTTATACAAGACTTGCAGCTAACTATGTCCCGGGTACCACAATATAACATCCAAGTCAATAGGGCCATTCTTCAACAGGTGAATGGTTATATCTGTCTTGAAGCAGTTATAGCATCTGATGGAAGATGCCTTGTAGAGATTAGAACAAGAACAGCCATGGAAAAGTAGACGTTTGCAAAATGGAAGACGTACTTGCCAATCAAAAGCTGTCAAATGCAGGGCGAAATGTTTTAACGTGCCATATAATATCTGTGCTATTGTATGCGCCTGCTCCGTGGCGAAGGGTTTACCGAGGCAGTTCGATCCCGCGTTCGAAACACAGCTGCGGGCGACTTGGCAGCAGACCGCGTTGCGATGGATTTTTACGAAATGGTATGGTGCCGGTCGTTCAGAAAGCAATGGCAAACTACTGAACGTAAACTTGCCAAGACATCACAACAGCAAATAATGCTAGTGTTGACTGCAACGTCCTGTAAAGGATATGCAACTAACTTATTTTTTTACCTGTTGTATGTAGGGGAAACATGGACATTAAGCAGACAAGCAGGGGAAATTTTGTTTCTGAGGAAAATGCAAAGAATGCCATGGACGGACAGAAAAACCAATGAGCAATTCCTCCAAGAAACAAATGACAATCGTAAACTGATCAGAAACATTAACCGAAGGTGGTCAAGCAATTTTGGCAGCGTTATGGGGAGAAATAATGTTATAACTCAGAGACAACTGACAAACTTGATTGGAAAAGAGTAAGCGGGAGACAAGGAATGAAATAAATGGGTGGCTTGGCCACATGACATGATCGCTGCAAAAACACAGATAAGATTCAGGAATGGCGTCTCTTACAGATAGTGAACTATGGCCGCAAGCGCCTATCGGCACGGCTCATGCTGATGATCCCAGGTGGTTGTTTAATAACAATTGTAACTGTACGAGGAAGACGTAGTTAAAGCAGTAACCCTTATACGAAGGTCAGTTAATAAGTAAGTCACAAATGGCTGGAGAAAAATAACTAAATATAATAACAACTTGAAACCAGTTTATTTTTATACATACATTGTCCCTTTATTTCTCGACATAATTTCCACCAACATTGATGCACTTATCCCATCGTTTTATCAGTCCTTCCAAACCGGCTGCTCTGTTTTCTAAACCACGTTTTCACTTCACATTCAACTTCGGCGTCACTCGCGAAATGTCTCCCGCCAAGGTGTGTTTTCAGTGGACTTAGCCCCTAGCGATTTCCCGTAAAGCGGTGCATAGCTGGGTAGAAAAAGTTACGAGGGCGAGTCAATAATAAGTCACACAGTTCTGTGGGATGGCATGTAAATGAAAACAAAGCACGCAGTTCTACGCTGGCGGTTTGAGAGGACTGATAAAACGATGGGATAAATGAATTAATGTTGGTGGAAATAATATTTAGAAATAAAGGGACAATGTATGTATACAAATAAACTGGTTTCAAGTTGTTATCATAGTTAGTTATTTTTCTACAGCCATTTGTGACTTACTTAATTATCAACTAACACTCGCATATAACAGAGTATCTTTCGAGCACTTGACGCAAACCCTCCTCAGACTGAAAGTACACCCTCACCTTGTACGATGGATAGCTGCAGTTCTGCTCCAAAGGAAGGTGGTGCTAAGATGCGGGAGTTGGTCTTCTGAGCCGATAACGATATGTCCAGGATTGCCGCAGGGTTCACCACTGTCACCAGTACTATTCAACGTGTATACGGTGCCGATCACTGAACAACAGATAGACAGGTTGCCAATGATATGCAAGGCGAACTAGATCGAATTTCCTCATGGTGTGCTGATGCCGTTGCCCTTGTCAACCCTGCAAAGGCAACGGTTACATGGTTCTCACTAAACAACCATATTGTGAAAACAGACCTGCCGGCAGTAAGAATGGATGGGAGCATTTTGAGTAGAACCCAGTCAATGACATATCTTGGCGTGAGGCTTGATCGTAGCCTGTCCTTCAGAGATCATGTCGATTATGTCATAACGAAGGCTCGAAAAGGTTTGTCAGCAATGAGAGTCATGGCGACTGCCAATATCGAGCACAGACTGCTAATACTTCTGTTCCAAGGACTTGTGCTTTCACGCATCGAGTATGCCTTGGCCATCCTCACTGTCAGCCCTACACAGATTGGAAGACTTGAAAAGGTACAAAACGAAGCCATGCGCATCATTTTGGGCTGCACGAGAGACACCAGCTGTGTAGCAATGAGATACCTCCTTGACTTCCCGACAATGGAACACAGGATCAAGATCTGGAGAGCTCGTGCATACTTAAAAATAAGTGCAGATGAGCAGCACCCTCTGCATGACGCTATATTCAGAGAAAAGGGTGACAGGCTAAAGAGGGGCAAATCATGGATGGGTCGGGCGGAAGATGTCGTCAGACAGGTCTGCAGTCTTACCAGTATCAACCCCGGCAAGGAATGGGTGCCGGTGCCTCCAGCTTTTAAGTGCACTTTCTCCTGCATTATCACACTCGACAGACGGTGCAGAGAGCAGAACCCTGCCGCTGTCAATGCAGAGGTTAACGCGCTCATCTATGAACACTCAGATAGCCCCGAAGTGCTCATCTATACAGATGGATCTGTTGTAAAGCAGCAGAGAAGTGCGTGGGCATTTACAGCCCGTTCAGCGGGCCGAACCGTTCAAGAATCCAGTGGTGCCCACTCTATGACCACGAGCAGCATGACGATGGAGGTGATGGCAGTTACACAGGCTTTCATATGGCTGGAATCACAGCATTATACCAACGTGTGTGTACTAAGTGATTCAATGAGCATGATTCAGAAGGTCGAAGCTGGATCTGTACGTAGACAGTGGACTGAATCGCTGCGGAAGTCTGTTGTCCGTAAAGTCACCTTCATCTTCGTCCCGGGACATGCGGGAGTCGAGGGAAATGAACGAGCTGACAAACTGGCTGGCTCTGCACCCCCTGTAGATGGCCAGCCCATGGATCGTGCCGATGTTATTAACGTCCTTAAAGATATGGCGAGAACAGAGGACTTTGACGTCAGTGATTCCACATCGCTGTCCAGGATGAAAGACCTGGGAGTAAGAATCGGCACAGCCAGACGCGAGAGGTACATCGGGAAAACAAAGCGCCTCGTCAACCAACACAGAACTGGCACTATTAGCCACCGGACGCTGATGCATATGCTGGGGGGGAGGATCTGAGCACCTATGGACATGTCCGGAGTGCAATGAAGATACCCCAACTGATAACTGATAACTGATAACTCGTTGGGTACCCTTATGACTAACTGTTTGGTTGTGACAGAATTAGTTCACAACAATTGCGGTTGCTACAGTAATACACGCCATAGCTTTAATGAGACAGGCCAGGAATAGGGCGGTCAAAGAGCACCTGTTATCCCCTGGCCACGCGAACTGCTGACGTCTGCATTGTTATAACTGTCACAACATTATCCCAGGTCGCGCGCTTTGTTGTTGGAACATTACCAATAGCGTCACACTGTAAACAGCAAATAACAAGGGCGTATAGGTGCGGTAACAGTCACGTTGGCCGAACGGATAGAGTGCTTGCTCTTAAACTTCCAGTGCGTTGATGGCGAGGAATGGCGTTCAGTCCCTACACAGGCATTGGACTTGAACGTTGACTTCTCGTTCCGAAAGCAATGGCAAACTACTGAACGTACAGTTGCCTCTATTAATCTTCTTAGAGTTGATCGGGTGGCGGGGCAGGGGTATCCCTAATCAACGGAGGGAGTAAGGTGTCTCCTTCCCTCTGCTTGCCAATGGGCAAGATGGCTTACCCGTTTAGCCTCCCACCCCCCCCCCCCCCCCACCGATCAGGGTTACGTGAAGCCATGTGGTGAAGGTGGTGGATGAGGTTGAAGTGCAGCCGACAGATAGTCGTGGGTTATGGTCTCCATTTTAAGGACTGTAGGCAGAGGATCTCTTTGATTTTGGGCCAGACAATGACTATGGTCATCGACCAGTATGGACACCGCTTAGAAGGAAAGCAATGACAAACTACCTTCTTTACAGATGCCAAGAAAGCCATGTTTTGCAGTTTCATCGAAAATCAGAGAAACGACTTAAATGTGTGCTCCGTAGGAGCAGCCTCACCCGGTAGGGTAGTCATGTGCACCAGGGGACTCCAGACCGTCAGCAAGTGACTAAGTGCACAAGATTACCGTTATTGAAAATGGGAACTTGGAATGTTAGAACTATGAGTGGGGATGGAAATGTGATAACATTAATAATTTAAAAAAAATATTAAGTTGCATGTCCTTCACAGGAAGTGGCAGTCAACCCCAGCATTTTCGCTGTTCGTGATTCCTGGGCAAATTTTACGTCCAGTAGTTTGCCATTGCTTTCTGAACGACCGGCTCCTATAACTTTTCCGAAAAAACCAGCACCGCTGCGTTTCGAACCCGGGTATACGGGCTCACAAACCACGTTCGCAAGCCCTTAGCCACAGAGACATTACGAAAAAAAATGAAAAGATTGAATATTAACATGTTAGGTGTAGTGAGGCCAGATGGAAAGGAATGAGCATTATAACATTCGAGGAATATAGCATAATCCGTTCTGGTGGAAAGAAAAGACAGCGAGGGGTAGCAATTATCTACATATATAAAATGCAATGTATGTCTGTCTGTCTGTCTGTCTGTCTGTCTGTCTGTCTGTCTGTCTGTCTGTCTGTCTGTCTGTCTGTCTGTCTGTCTGTCTGCCTGTCTGTCTGTCTGTCTGTCTGTCTATCTGTCTGTCTGTCTGTCTGTTTGTCTGTCTGTTAATTATGCGTTCGTGAACGGTCCATCCGATTGAGATGAAATTTTCTACACGTGTTCTTCTCATTCCGGTGCTGCCATATGGCATAGTTTGTTAGTTTACAAACAGTTATTTACCTAATAAAATTTAATTATTCGATTACATTATAATTTATATATAGCGAGGGGACTTAACATAAGAAAAGTTATATCAAGGGACATAACGTTTAGTAGCTTTAAATTTTTAAATTTAAATAATTGTTGCATTTTGCTCAAAGCTTTATAAAATGTGTATCTACAGTTATCTACAAGCATAAGCGTTATAATATATAATGATAAGATCTTTAAGGCATTTTCAAAGTTTTCATAAAAATAATTCATCTATTTTAAATAAGGGGAAATTTTCTAACTCATCTTTTTATTTCTCTTTGACATCTATACAGTCATCCCAGCATTTATTGGGGTTTCGTGATATCTTGGTAAGTTTACGTTCAGTAGTTTCATATTGCCCTATTTAGTTATTGGGATGAAGATTGTTCTCTTCCAATCTGTTCGCCATATTTCTGGGAACGGGAACGGGAGCTTATATGACTACTAATATGAATTTAATGAGACGCTCCCCACCAGGGTCTGGGCGAAGCCGGGCCGGGTCGTCTTTTTTTGGGAACGGGAACGGGAGCAGGGGCTGAATATGAATTAAATGAGACGCTCCCTGTCAGGTGCTGAGCGAAGCCGGGTCGGGCTTCTATTTTGGGAACAGGAACGAGAGCATAAGCCGAATATGAATTAAATTAGACGCTCCCCGCCAGGGACTGGGCGAAACCGGGCCGGGTCGTCTTTTGGGAACGGGAGCAGGCGCCGAATATGAATTAAATTAGACGTTCCCCGCCAGGTGTTGGGCGAAGCCGGGTCGGGTCTTCATTTTTGGGAACGGGAAATGGAGCAGGGGCCGAATATGAATTAAATGAGACGCTCCCCGCCAGGTGCTGGGCGAAGCCGGGTCGGGTCTTCATTTTTGGGAACGGGAACGGGAGCAGGGGCCGAATATGAATTAAATGAGATGCTCCCCACCAGGAGCTGGGCGAAGCCGGGCCGGGTCAGCTAGTAATGATATAGAGAGATCACAATCGATCAAAGGGCATTGGTCAGTGTCGGACAGAATATTACTAGTAAAGTTGAGTGTAAGACCTTTCGATATCAAGTTTAAGTACAAGTTTATGCCCTAACAACAGACAGAAGTGATGACAGCATCGATGCATTTTACAATGATTTTGAGAATGCCTTCCAAAAAAAAAAAAAATGCAATAATTCAGAATTAAATATCATAATGGGTGACTTTAATGCTAAATTTGTAAATGAACAGGACGGATGCATAGTAGGCAAATATGGTCTAGAGAAGTGGTTCTCAACCTTTTTTGGCCCATGCACCCTTTCACCATATGTTCAGAGTGTCATTCCCTCCTTTTCCAAAATGTCATTCCCACCCCCGCCCTCTTTTACACATTCCCTTTTATATATATATATATATATATGTCACACGTCGTTCTTGATGATAATATCAATGTTCTTGATGATCTTTGCGTGATATTGTCGTGTGATGGTCGTTGTCTAGGTAACGATGTTCATGGGGTGTCAATGCAGATATTTAACTGTCTTGCAATATAACTCACCCCTGCAGTGCATATTCACCAGTCATTAAACAAGATTCCGTTGGCGCACATAATCCTTTATTACAGAAATAAGACGGACAAACGGAACATGGTTATACCTCCAGAAACAATATAATCCATAGAATATAAATATCCTCCTCACAATTTAACCAGCACACATCAATGCCTTCTCACGGCCTGCTTCTTATCAAATCCACAAGACAGGTAATCCAGCTACTATCCACGGCTGGATCTCCCACAATACAACCCACACATTGGGTTGGAGCCACTGCTCACATTCAACCACTCTGGTTTAGGCAATTCACCACTCTGGAGAACAACACAACACCGTTGTCCGTGGACTACCGACTCCTTCGGTATCTCAAACTCAACTCCCTGAAAACGACCTGACCCGCAGTCGGTCTCTTCTCTCACTGCCCTTTTTTAGTATGCTTACTTCACACAACACACAACTGTCTTTCGCCCCATCCGCCCTAGGGGTTTTTTCCTCTACCCTCACTATTTTATTTCTCAGGACTGGCTGTTTTCTCATAGCCAGGTCAGTCACTTTACTGTCTCCCACTCTCATCTCCATTCTTCCTCATGCCCGGTCACTCACCTCATTGTCAATGACCCAGGCTTATGTCATCACCCCCCTCTTAAAAGAAAACTTCGTTTTCAACTATTGGGAGACTAAAACTTACTAAACATGTGACCCAGACATATTGCCTGGGTAGCCCTAAGTATGGCTCCACCTCACTTCAGCTACCACCCTAAATAATACATCAAATGCTTATAGTACATTCCCATATTCCCCACACATAAATACCAACAACCATCTTCCTATCTTGTGTACCAATGCATGAACTAATACATCACACAATAATAATAATACATCATAGAAAAGCATTATACTTAAGTACCCACAGGTCTCTTACTACTTCACGACCCCACAATACTATTTGTGTACCGACCCTAAATCAGGTGGTTCTGTTCTTGCATCAACCCACCTCTGATTCCTGTCGATGCTGTGTCTACCTTTCATGTACCCATGACTCATGGTACCTCTACAATTACAACATCTGTTTGATATCCCTAGCCCTGGGTCAGTAATGTCGCGAACACTCTTTTGACCTGACTCAACTTTCCTATCTGCATATTGCACCGTTACACTTGAGTCTCTGTTTAGTCTGAACTCTTTATTCAATCTTGGCCCATATATCTGGCACTTTGCTTTCTGCTGCATACACCTTATGCCTATGTGCCCTGCACATGCACTATCCTGAGCTGTTCTAGTATATCGGTCTCTATGTGCTAAAGGTACTGCTCCTTGCCCACGTGCAGTTCCACTATCTGAAAACCTGCGAGTGAGAACATTGTTCTTCCTCTCGAAGCACCATCTACCTTTCTTTGACTGCCTATGTTCTACTCTCCTACACCCTTGGGAACATTTGTTCAGAGTAGTATCTTGTATCTGGGAGCCACTAGCACTATATTTGGGATCCATTCCCATCTGCTCAGCTGTACTATCCTTGTCCTGAGTTCCTGTGTCTACTTCAAGTGCCTTTTCTACCTCAGCTATACTCTCTAATTGAGGTTCTCTTGTGGTAACTACCTCATTACTGCTTACACTATATTTTTGGTCCCAATAAACTACTTCCTCTTCTGTACAATCTTTAACTCCTATAACATTTCCTATGATCAAATCAGCCACTGGTGAGTCCAAAACACACGCTGTCACTCTTCCAATGATATATTGTGTTTTTACTGTTATTATGGCTAATGGGTAGAACTCTACTGTGCCGTTGAATGTTATGCATCTAATCTTTTTCCCTGTATAATCCGAGGGATCTATTAAACTTCTCCTCACTCCGATAGATGTACATCCGGAATCCCTAATTGTTAACGCTGGTCTATCATTGACAAATCCCTGATGCAGCTTCCAACTTCCTCCTTCATGGACTGCTGATCCTGCTTTCACTGTATGACCACATATTAGGACTGGCTGTTTTCTCATAGCCAGGTCAGTCACTTTACTGTCTCCCACTCTCATCTCCATTCTTCCTCATGCCCGGTCACTCACCTCATTGTCAATGACCCAGGCTTATGTCAATATATATATATATATATATATATATATATATATATATATATATATATATATATATATATATATATATATATATATATATATATATATATATATATATATATATATATAGGTATATATATATATATATATATATATATATATATATATATATATATATATATATATATATATATATATATATATATATATCGCATTTTGTGTGGTCCTGAAGTGAGTTAGAGCCCCTCCCCCCGGAAACCCTAAAATCCCCCCCCCCTGGAAAGTGGAGGGGGGAATTCCTATCGGTTGAGAACCATTGGTCTAAGGCAGGAGTCACCAAACTACAGCCCGCGGCTCGATCCGGCTCGCGACATCATTTCATCGGGCCCGCCGATGTTACTGGAATTTGCTTGATAAAACGTATGGAACACGAGGCGTTGTGATACAATTTACATTTAAATATTCTGTTTAGAATACTAGGAGATCTTCACACGTGCGGAAACCTCCAGGCTGCTATGTGCCTTAAATTTACTATTTTCAATTTTAAATTATTGTATCTGGATTTTCTTGTTTATTGTATTGTTTGCTTATTTCTCGCCATCGCAAGTCATTCCCCGGCTCGTGGTAGCTCCGCCTACGCTCCGACGATACCATGGTTCGATGGTAACACATACAAACACGCATCTTTTCTCCCCCAGACTGTTTCGGGCGGTCAACACAGGTCCGACCCTCAAGAAATATTTACTTCCTTTTACCTGTCATCCATTTTATAGTTTTTTAATAAGGATTTCTTTGTTTGACAGTGATCGGTAAGTGAACTACACGTGTGAATAGAGGCAATAAAGTAGCAAACATGGCATAAAAATGCTATAAAAGCCTCATGATGTTACGAAAATGTTATCACCAGTTCAGAAAAATTCCCCTGTCAAGGTGTTAATCGAGCTGATCTCTAGGACAGTGTTTTTCAACCTGCCTGCTGGATCGGATCCTTACGTAAATGTTTACGTTGCTCAAGGAACTCTGTGCGATGATCCAACTGTCTGTCCTACATTATGTGATAAACCAGATGAGCAGAAATGTTGCATTTAGGAAGCTTCGGTCTGTTTCGGTGGATCCCCTGGCTGCCACTCTCGGAATCCCGGTTGTAAAACACTGCCCTTGGCTGTTTATTTAGGCCGGCATTATTTATATATTTTGCAAACCTTATTGTGTGATATATTCTATTACCAAAGGTACTATAAACTTTATATGTACCTTTGGTTAGCCGTAGCTTCACAAGTGACCCACTAGTCCTCTGCTTTTCTTGTGTTTTAATGCTATTTTAATTATATTTCTAGTTTGATGTCTTTTTCATTTTCAAATCCCGTTTACCTTACTCTTCATTATGGCTACTAAGAAAAGACAAGTGGGCGCCGAGTGTAGTGTTTTCAATGAAGAATGGAGAGTAAAGTACTTCTTTGTTGAAACAAAGGACCAGAAAACCGGTTGCGTAATATGCAGTGAATCTATTGCCGTTTTGAAAGGGCACAATCTTAGGCGTCATTATGAAACACAACATCTATCAATATATTCAAAGTTTTCTGGAAAGTTATGCTCTGAGAAATATGAGTCCATGAAACGTGGTTTAGAAACATAAAGAAATCTCTTCAAGAGAAAGTTTGCTAAAAATGAATCTGTTACTCGTACAAGTTACAAAATAGTGCATAAGATGAAAGAACGAGGAAAACTGTTTACTGATGGCAACTTCATCAAAGAGTGTGTGATGGAAGCAGCAGATGACGTGTGTCCTGAGAAAGCCGATTTGTTTGGAGCAATGAGCCTTTCGGGAAGTTCAGTTGTACGGAGAACAGAAGAACTCGGAGAGAACATAGTGCTACATATATGTGAGAAAGCAAAGACCTTATTCACTTATTGTGGTATTATCTGACGCTCGATGAGTCTACTAATCTCTAGAGTACGTCACAACATCTCGTGTTCATTCGTGGTGTCAATTTGGACTTTAAGATAACGGAACTGCTGGCATCTGTTTGTAGCATGCATGGAACAACAACTGGAGAAGACATTTTCGTGGAAGTGCAAAAAAGTTTGCAAGACTATAACCTTCATAGAATCAGTCGACATCACATCCGACATGAATGAACTGAACTTGAAATTTCAGGGGAAAGATAACCTCGTCTGTGATCTCTACAGAATCATCGAATAATTTCGGAGAAAGCTTTCCTTGTTTGAAGCACAACAGGAAGGAGAAAACCTTTCTTACTTTCACTGTTTCAAAGAGTTTTGCGCTACAATCGCCGAAGATGTCAACCTCGATTTTCCCCCAAAAAATTATTCGTCACTTGAAGAAGCATTTAAAAAAAAACAAAAAACAGATTTTCAGATCTTGACAGAATTGAGAGTGACATTCTTCTGTTCCAGAATCTGTTTGATTGTAATCTTGATGATGTGCCAGTTGAACTACAGTTGGAACTCATTGATTTGCAAGCAAATGATTTGTTGAAAGAGAAGCACAGAGCAGGAAAACTTGTTGAATTTTACCGCTGCTTACCTGATGTTGAGTTTCTGAAACTGAAGCAATTTTCCGCTCGTATGGTGTCAGTGTTTGGAATAACTTATGTCTGTGAGGAAACATTTTGAAAAATGAAGTATGTGAATTCAACACATCGAACGAGATTGACTGATGATCATTTGAAAGCAATTCTCTTGATTGGATGCAGCAATTCGAAAACCAAACATTGATGATATCTTGAAAGCCACACGTCAGTTTCACAAAACTCACTAACCTTTTTTTGCTGCTTAGTTTGTGAGATTCGGATATGTGCACACTAGGTCTGATGTAATTTAGTGTGTGTGTGTGTGTGTGTGTGTGTGTGTGTGTGTGTGCGTGTGTGTGTGTGTTAACGTCGCCTTCTTTGATAACTTGTTAAAGTACATAAATATGTTGGTTGTCTTTGTTTTTGTGTGCATTGCACACCACTCACCCCATGATTAACATGGAATGCTAAACTTAATTTTTCGTCTTTTGTTCCCAGAGAGGGAGTCTCCGAGCGAAGTAGTCAAGCCGTTTGACTCGGGCTCCGAAGGTTGTGGGTTCAATTCCGGGCCGCGTCCTTCGGTTCACAGGTGAATTTTTTCTGTAGGTCGTCGCTGAAGCTACGGAGCGCGACGCATTCTGCGCTGCGGAAAGAGACCGAGCCATATGGATTTAAGAAACCCGGGGCAATGAAGTCGACCCTGTCGACTTAAGCGACTTTTCCCAGAGCTTTCGTTTTGGCTTGCACATTTTGTACAGAATTATTATGCTGCCTGCGCTCGTCATTTTGTCAGTTATCTGGCCTCCTGTGAAGACAAGTTTGGTGACCTCTTGTCTAGGCGAACAGAATGAAAGATGTTGCAGACTTGTACAGTGGGCAAATAAGCATGATATGGTTATTGGAACCACCTGCTATCAACATCAACCAAGGAGATTATGGACATGGAGGTGTCCTGACCATAATATCAAAATCAGATTAATTACATTTTCATCAACAGGAGATTTCGAAATGCCTTAAAAGTCGCAACAACTATACCAAGTGCAGACTACTACAGCGACCATTTATCATAAACAATATACATATAAAATTAAAGGTAAAATATAGACCAAGAAACACACAATTTTATCTAATGCACTGAAGAGTGAGGAGATAAAAGATACATTCAATGTTGAGGTAAAGAAGGTTAGATTTTATGCACTGCCGATATGGAAATATTATTTCAAGATGGTAGCGACCAGTGGGAAACATTAAAGAAATCAGTCAACCAACCCGCAGAAACAACTATACCAACAATGATGATGATCGGACGTAAGAAATTGATAATGGAAGACATCTTAAAATCCATGGAAATAAGAAGAAATAACAAAAATAACCATGACAATTTTGATGAGGTTCACAGGAAAATGACGAAACTAGGCAAAGAGGTAAAAGAAACATTTGTTCAGGAAAATTGAAAACCGACACAACTTCCGGAGTACCAAATTAGTACACAAAAGAATTAATGACATCACTAATAAAAGGACACACGCGTAAACGGGTTGCCTAAAAACCAAAGATTGCAAAATCATAATAGAAAAAAGATCAGATTTTAAATGTGTGGTAAGATTATGTAAAAGATCTTTATGATGACACAAGAGAAGATCAGTATGGTTTTAGGAATAATATTGAAGGACCCTCAGTTTTGAAGATGGAAGTTCAGAATGCTCTTAACGATATGGAAACGGTAATATCCCACGTTCAGACAACATCACACCATAAATGATCAATGCCGTAGAAAAATATGGAGTAGTCCAGGTCGCCAGACTGCTGAACACAATATATGATACGAGAGATATACCTCCTGAATTATGTAATTCTATATTTATTGCATTCCTGAAGAAATTAGGTGTCTTGGAATGTGATCAACATTGAACAGTTAGTACAGTGAGCCACACCACGAAGATTGTGATAAGAATCATCATGCAAAGAGTTAGGAAGAAAATACAATCCGAAATAGGAGAAGAACAATGTGGGTTCGTAGAAGGCAAGAGTACAGTAAATGCTGTGTACATGCTGAGAACATTCATTAAACGTTTCATAGAAGTAAACAAAGATCTACATCTTTACTTTATTGACTACACAAAGACTTTCGATAAAGTGAGAACGTCAACATGATGAAGATGCTTGCCAATCTACACATTGATGGGAAAACCTTAGATTTATTTAAAAAAAACATACATTGGTAAACAACTATCTGCCATAAAGATTAATAATGAAGTAGGTCAATATCAGCCTATTAAGATAGGTGTGTTACAGGGATGTATAATGTCTCCAGATCTTGTCTCCTAATACAGTGAAAATATTTTCAGAAATTTAGAAGATATGAGAGGAATCATCATTGGGGGACGTAACATCAATAACATTAGATATGCAGATAATACAGTATTGATTGTATACAAAGAGCAGGATCTGCAACATTTAGTAGATGCGATTGTTGCACACAGTGAGCAACTAGGGTTAGAATTAAATTGTAAGAAGACACATATTATGGTCGTCACTAGGAAGAAGGTAATACCACAATGTAAATGGGAATATTCTCGAACAAGTGAATAGGTAAAATTATCTCGGAACATTCATTACAGCTGATGGGAGATGCCTTGAAGAAATTAGAACAAGAAGGTGGAAACATTTTGACCAATAAACAACGAGAAAAAGAGTTGAAGTGCTACAAAGATCATGTACTTTTGTATGGATGTGAAGCGTGGACAATGAGCAGACAAGCTGAAAAACATCTAATGCGGTGGTTATCAACCTGTTTTGGCTCATGCGCCCTTTCAGCATATGTCAGGATGTCATTCCCCTTTTCCAGCGACCGAACGAAGAAGAATTCCCCTCTTTCCAAAATCATCAGCCTCAAAAGGTACATTTTTTACATTCACAATATTTTATTAACGCACCATTTTAATCATATTACAATAAACAAACAGTTAAAACGTCAAAGAATTGTCACTTAATACACGACACCAGAATGCCAGAAAATGGTGCTTCATTAAACGCAACGCACAATACAAAACCAGGATATTGTGCCTGAAGCCATTTTGACTCTGCCAATATGTGGTCTTAATTCCCCCCCCCCCCCCCCACCCGGAAACCCTAAATCTAAAATTCCTCCAACCCCGGAGGGGGTGGGGGGATTCCCCACTGGTTGTGAACCATTGATTTAATGGCTGTGGAGCCGTCTCCGTGACGAAGAAGTTATGGACGCTATTCATAATCTCCCTTACCCGCGTTCGAAACACAACTGTGCGCGATTTGGCAGCAGACCGCGTTCGAATCCTCGGTGAGGTGTGCAATTTTTTTCTGTCTGTCGGGGACAAAAAGAAAATCCTAACCTGCACAGTTCGCGGCGATTGCACTAGTCAGGCGGCCTTAATTCAGCAGACTCAAGACCCCCCCCCCCCCCCTAACCTACACTGCAAGGTATTATAGGCAGTAACATGACAGTTTTTAGAAGAAATGAATTGGAGAACTTGGTGAAAACTGGCAAGACCGAGGGGAAGAGAACAAGGGAAAGGCAGGTGTCTCCGAAAAAATTGCACGCGTAAACCGAACTCCATAGACTGGAGTCAAACCCACAACTTTCGGAGCGCGAGGCAAGCGTCGTTACCACTTCGCAACGGCGACTCCCTGTTACAGTTCAGTGACAACTAGCAAACTTCTCGGAACAGAGCAAAGGGAAGATTTTGTTTAAAAAAGGTGATGGTTCCTTCTACACGCCTTATGGCGCATTGTTCTTACGGTGCTAGAGCCCTACTTTTATAGACCAATCGGTACTCGTCGCGTACTGTGATCTGTATCACGTCGGTCGCCTTTACATCGCGAAATATTTCATGGTACAAATTTTAGCCTGGGTTTACTACGCAGGTCAATTTTAAAAATCCACCTCGATGCGGATCGAAGCCATGACTACAGGACGGGCAGGCTGGCCTCTATCCACTACAATAACGTGACTCTCAAGTGGAAGACGAAGAGATACATTCCTGGGTGGACCGGCCATTTGGCATAGTCGGTTACAGAACACGGACCTGATCCTTGACTCGTGATCCTGGCAGACGGTGGTCTATGAACGTCTAACTCTATTGGCACGGCACATGATGATAGTGATGATGATGATGATGATGATGATGATGATGATGATGATGATGATCCAAGATGGTGTTACATAAGAACTGTAGCTATCTGAGACTGAAGAATTTGATGCAACAACAGATATAGGGTAGTCTAATGAATAACTGTTTGGTTGTGACAGAATTAAATGACAAATATTGTGGTTGCTACAATAACATACGCCCTCCCCAACAATAGCTCTAATGAGACAGGCCAGGAAAGGGCGGCCAAAGAGCACCTGTTATCCCCTGGCCACGCGAACTGCTGACGTCTGCATTGTTATAACTGTCACAACATTATCTCAGTTCGCGCGCTTTGTTGTTGGATCATTACCAATAGTGTAAAACTGTAAACAACAACTAACAGGACGAATAGGTGCGGTTATCGCTTGCAGTGTATTTCATCCATGCCATCCTAACTTGGCAGGATCGTTGGGCGTGGATTTATAATTAGCTGTGTTCCCTTGTGCCACTGTCATAAGGTACCCCGAACCGTCTGTGTGATCAAACAATACACACAAACAGTCAGTGTTTATTTAACAGAGGTGACATTGTGAAAATATCATCGCGTGTCATGACGTTAACTTCATTAACGTCTTCATCACCACGTTCCTCGCCGTAAGCTTTCATGCCTTTGGACACTTCTCGGTAGTTGGTGTTGTGAATCAATTCTATTGATGATGTTTATCTTTGTCAGTGCCTTAGATCATCTAACATCTCTAAATGTACCTCCTGACCATATGCCTAACAATTCTTGATCTGCCTCTGCTTCTTTTACCACTAATCTTTTCAGTCGTCAGTGTTCAACAATGCCTTTTTTTTTCTCATTGTACGATGACATAAAACTGTTTAGTAGGTCAGCGTGGCCGAATGAATAAGAGCGCTTGTTCTTAAACATCCGGTGTGCTGATGCGGTAGGGGGTTCAACCCCTATACGGTCAGTTGGACTAAAATGTTAACGTCTCGTCGGATGTCGTTGGTGGGTTCGCGTTATGGCGAGGGACACTGGTAATAGGAACAGCTAATCTACACGCAAAATTCAGTCCAGTGCTATTAAAAGTAGTGTGTATAGACTACGCTAAAATAACTGTTTGTTTATTTTAGTTGCGTATATGGTTTTGCTTTCAATAGCCCGTTCCAAACAGTCATTGTTAATTACTCTCGCAGTCCAGCGTGTTCACAACATTACTCTGAGAAATTTCATCGCCACTGCCTCCTCCCCCGACGATGATTAACGTTTACTGGACGTCTATTCCTGGTATAAGTAAGTGCAGGTAAAGGGCCCTGTAACGCTTTGTGGCGTTCTGACAGCATGTTCGTCCACACTCCAACATTTACTACCGTACAGCAGAATATATTCCATATGACATGATAGTGAGTACCGCGGCTCTCAATATGAAAGTACCAGGTTCGAGTTCTTGTAGCCTCGGCAGCGTAACGGCTAGCATGCTTGTTTATCGGACATAGTGGTTATGTGTTCAAATCCCGAGCATGGTGAATGTTTAAATTGGCGTGGGCTTCAATGTCGACCAAAGCTAAGTTGGGTGCCAGGAAACTTCAGTGGAAGTCAAGGAGGTCCGTGTGATATTGGCTACAGCACCCATCTAGTTCGATTTGGTCTATAAACATATATGATTTAGCACCATGTATCCAATACGCCTTAAAGCGCGGGACAGAGCACAAAACATCAGAAACAAGGCTAATCCTGGTATGTCAGCGATGCTAGCCACCCGGTGCAATGAAGTCGACCCTGTCGACTTTTAAGCGACATTTTAAGTTTATGAAATTAATAAATCGAACCAGAACTGAAACGGTCTCTGTGGCCAAGGGCTTGCGAACGCGGCTGTGTACCCGGGTTCGAAACACAGCGGTGATGGATTTTTCGAAAAAGGTATAGGAGCCGGTCGTTCAGAAAGCAATGGCAAACTACTGAACGTAAAATTTGCCCAGGAATCACGAACAGCGAAAATGTTGGGGTTGACTGCTACGTCCTGTGAAGGACATGCAACTTAAATTAAGCAGAACTGAAGTCGATGAGAGAGCTTTAACAATCGAGGAAGACTGGTCTTGTATTGTCCGACACCTCTCCGCGTATTTTCCTACAGTACCGTTTGTTGGAGAGTTTGAGTGTTCCAGTTCATTTCCTCCGACGATTAACGTTTGCTAGTCTTGGTGTAAGTAAGTGCAAGCAGGGGACCCTTTCAAAGTCCTGAGGAGTACATGATACACGGTGCTAGTAGTATGTATGTGTGTATAGACCAAGCTGCACTCGATGGGTGGGTTATATGATCAATATCACCCCGGCCGCCTTTACTTGACAGGACATGTCCTGCTACCCGAGGCTGGGTCTACCCGAGAGCGGTCCACTTGATACTGACCACATCAGCCACCGAGTCCAGGTTGGTCTATGAAAATAAGTGTCTAGCACCATATATCCAATGCGTCTGGGCGAGTAAAAGGGTCCTTTACTAATTTTTTACTTGCTGTCTGGGAGCGAGGAGCGGCTGGCCGAGAGGCTAGAACGCCGGACTCTCATTCGGGAGGCCCGGGTTCGATCCCTCGGTAAGGTGTCGAATTTTTTTCTGTCGGGGGCAAAATGAAAATCCTAACCTGCACAGTTCGCGGCGACTGCACTAGCCAGGCGGCCTTAATTCCTCAGGCTCAAAGACCCCTCTGCCATACACCGCAAGGTACTATATTGGCAGTAAATGACAGTAAATGGCTGTCTGGGACCAATGGTTAACGTATTAAATCCGTCTCAGTGAGGATTCAAACACATGACCATTGGATGGTCGGCAAGTGTGCTAGCCACTGCGTTACCATAGCGACACGATGCTGGTATGGGTCTTTAGCAGGGCAATGAGTCTGGACGTCTTCACTGATTCCCCGCAGAGTGTCTTGTTTGTTAGCTGCATGTCTTTTAAAGGACCTCGCAGTCAACCCCAGACTTGTGTGGCTGTTTGTGATTTATTGGCAAGTTTGCATTCAGTAGTTTACAATTGCTTTCTGAACGACCGGCACTCATACCGTTGTTTGAAACCCAAAGCAAGGCTAGTCTGCTGGAAAATCAGCCGCAGCTGTGTTTTGAACGCGGTATGCGGGATTACGAATAGCGTCCGCAACCTCTTCGCCACAGAGCAGGCATGAAGGGTTGCTCCTATGAGACAGATGTACATGACCTGGCATATTCCGGACGGTGTTGTAGGCGGGGGTCGGCCAACACGACTGTGGGTAGCAGGCATTTAAAATACCCCGGGCATGAATATGTTTGAGGATGGTGAACCTGCACATGATCGAGAGTCTTTCTGGCGAGATGTGGTGAGATTGACGTTCTATGAAAGACCTGTTATATGATGATTGTTTTGGTAGGATGTTCCATAGGGGTAGAGGGGTATATTGAGCAGTAGGTACAAATGCTCGCTCACCTGTTACCAGGGCCTTAGAGGAGAGGTCAACAATAGGGACACGGTAGACTTCTTCTTCTTCTTCTTCTTCTTCTTCTCTTCTTCTTCTTCTTCTTCTTCTTCTCTTCTTCTTCTTTCTTCTTCTTCTTCTTCTTCTTCTTCTTCTTCTTCTTCTTCTTCATTTTATCTTGTACCTCTTTACCTTGCGGTGTCGAAGTGAAGTATAAACAGCGGGAGAGTGCCCGTTTATGGGCTTCATATATCGATATTCCCATGGACTCTGCTATTCCCTGTGTCCATCGTTTACGTGGTCGGTCTCTTCTTTTGCTTCCATCTGATCTGTACATCATTGCTTGTTGTGGTATGCTGTTACTTGGTAACCTAGTAACCTGTCCAAAACATCTGACTTGATGTTTTCTGATTAAATCTAGCGCTGGTATAACCCCCCACTTTAGTACTGATTTCTTCGTCTCTGATTTTCTCTCTCCTTGATACATTGTTAGTTAGTTAGTTAATTAGTCGCGGTTCCAACTTCACGGCAACGGGTCGTCCCCATTATGCTTCGTTCCTGTGCCAGTGAATATCACACGAAATGCTCCACGCTCCCCTATGTGAGAAGTGGAATAGACAGGGGTCTCAGCACGCCAACAGCCCGCACTGTGCATAATGCGGCCGTCAGAATGCCAACACAAAAGTCCTCCACGGAAAATACAGTTCATCGTCGTCGATGGAAGCGGCAGTCACTAGAAAACCAGCAGCCACACATTACTGCATTAAAACTCGAGAGGATCGACATCATTGCCCAGGGATTTATCCCATATGGCACGGTCCCTTTTGGCAGAGCGGACTGCTGAAAGTATCGCACAAAGCACGAACATAGTAGTTCCAGTGAGGGACCCCAGGCGTCTCCGAGAAAAATGCACTCGTGAACCGAACAAGCATTCCAGTCAATTCCAAGCGACAGGCCGACCGCCATCGTTCCGGCCATGCAGTTCGCGCTAGAATGGACTGGCTACAAAAGGATTGCTTGTCGTGGCTGTGGCACTTAAACTCCACTAGGAGCTCTAGAGCCAGAAGAAGAAGAAGAAGAAGAAGAAGAAGAAGAAGAAGAAGAAGAAGAAGAAGAAGAAGAAGAACGAAGAAGCGAAGAAGAAGAAGAAGAAGAAAGAAGAAGAAAGAAGAAGGAAGAAGAAGAAAGAAGAAGAAGAAGAAGAAGAAGAAGAAAGAAGAAAGAAAGAAAGAAGAAGAAGAAGAAGAAGAAGGGTGAATTTCCATTGACGATTATACCTTTTGGTGTCACCTAAAACACCTCACCTACTGGGCTAAATGTGGACCTTGTCTCGTGTCTTCTATCTGAAGATCCAAATAGATGACGAAAAGATGTAGGGACATGAACATTACCCCTTTGTGGCAGAGGCCAGATCTCGAGCATTGCCACATGTAGTATCACTGTACATAAGCTGCCAAAGCTGACTGAAGAATGATAGCTAAGTAGCCGAGTTGTTTATGCTACGCTGTTGATAGATTCTGGGGTACTGCTGCACAGGAATGTTTCTCTTTGGTATTTAACGCAGTATGGATCCATCTGTCCCTACCCTCACTGCCAGTGGACATCTTCGCTATTAGCCTCTGGTGATAATATATCCTAAGCCCACACCTGACCTCTTGGGGAGTGAGATAGGATACCTAGCCTTCTCTGATAAGGGCGAAAATCAGGAAGTCAAGTTGTGCTCGCTAAAAATCCCACCGCAGCTGAAAATAGCAACCGACCTGGGGGGAAAATATTAGGCAAGAAAACGTACCGGTGGGTAGACCGAGGCCGTGATCTTGGATTGAATCTGTCTAGAGGAAGCAAACATCACACACACGCATGCCGAATTCCGCCAATGATCTTTGAGGTCGATAACTAGATGTGATGCACGTCTCTTGAATAAGGATTGATTGATTGATTGATTGATTTAGGAATCGACATCACAGCATTCGGGGCATTCCCATAAGTGATCCCGTCCCCATCCTCAGCAGCCAGCGAAGAGTTCCAACACTAATAGTACCAGTAGCAATCTGATTATAAGTCCGTCTCGCCTTTCCTCTGAGCGTTGAGCGTCGGCCAGATGCCCTCGTCACTCCTCGTTGTCTCATTCTTGCCAGACCATGGTAATCCATTTGCTCCTCCGAGGTGTATACGTGCTCCCACAAGGCCGCAACCACGTCTGCCTTGTCATGTATCAACTTGACTGCTCATTGTCCACGCTTCACATCCATACAAAAGTATAGGCTCTATGTAGCACATCAGCACTTTAGTTCTCGTAGCAACTGACATCTTTTTATTGGTCAGTATGTTTTTCATCTTGAAAAAGGAACGCAGAAAAAGTAGAAGAGGAAGATCCCCCGGTTAGTATGTCGTGTCGCCTGTCAGCAGACATCAATACTAATGAGTTTATTATCTTGTTAATTTTATGACACAACCAGCTTCACAATGCTCCAATTGCCTAAATGTATTCATACCACTTGATGTACTGACACGATTATCCACCGAAGTGTCTTGAACCAATTCTCAGGTCATACTACCATTAAAATGCCGCCGTTTTATTCGGACAGTCAAAATGCCAGGTTGAACTCACAATTGTCCCTGAAATGCGTTTCTTTCATATATGCTTTCCATGTCACTGAGCTATACTTATGTGTAAGAATCTACCTCAGATGTAAAACTTCCGATGAGTTAATTACGTTACATGGCACGATTTTGTCTCCACAGAGAGCGCTCTGTGTCAGAAGAGGCAACTCCGTCCAACAAATTTTTCCACAATGAGTTTACAGGGTCAGTTTTAAACGATGTATTCACGCTTCAACTTGAGCTCTTGAGCAATTTAATCGTAATTTCAAAGCCGCCAATAACATCATGACATTTACCTGGCACACGGGACATAATTTTCATGTATTATAGACTGGCTTTTAGTTTCCCATTCTCGTAAATTACAAAGATTTGTCAGCGAGAGTGCTTGTTTTGGACCAAGTTGTTTTTTTTTAGTAAATTAATGCTTCATAGTGTTGTGTATAACTATATTTAATATATATTTTTAATTGAGGAGAAAAACACAAGGTATCAGAAGTCCTCTGTTCAAACTTACTGAAAGTGTGGTTAACGAGAATTGGCTGTCAATATTAATCTCTTTTTCTCTAGATTTATTTGTGTTGTTCCTGTTGTCATTTTAGATATATATGCTAGCCTCATATTTATATACATAAATCTGCGCTCAATGGGTGATGTCGTAATGTCACCCCGACCATCTTTACTTTCTATAAAATTGTTGGCGGGTCGACCCGGAGGACAGGTAATTGCAAACAACCACCTTGAAGAGGATTCTAATACACAACCACCTGGCAGACAGGCAATGTGACAGCCACGGCCTCTACCTCTACTCTGCTACTAAAACACAAGTCGCTTAAAAATCGACATGGTCGACTTCATTGCACCATGTGTGATCCCATATGGCTCAGTCTCCTTCCGCAGCACAGCACGAACTCCGCTGCTCCAGCGACGACCCCAGGAGTCTCCTAGAATTCACTTGTGACCGAGGGACGCCGCCCGAATTGAACCCAACCTTCGGAGCTCGATGTCAGACGGCTTGACCATTGTCGCCACGAGGCTCCCTACTCTGCTACTACCTTTCAAGGGCAATGTTTGCACTATACACCGTAGTCTTGATATATTAGTCTTGAATATATAGCATTTGATGAGCATCAGATGTTAGATTCATGATATCTCTTGAATTAGAGATACATGTTTCGTGGTGTTAAATGTGAACTTTGCCATTCAGATTCTGTTTTGTAATTGTTGTCTCGTATGTTCCACAGTGTGTCATTGCTTGGCCTAGGTAGTTGTAGCTTTTTTATTTAATCGATTGTCGATACAATAACTGCCATTGTATATGTCTGTCACTATCCTCTGCAATCTTCAACATCCATCAATCCATTATGTGCCATGCCGGTAAGCGTGGGTGGTCATTTGTTTCGCCATTTCTCTTGATCACCAGAGTCGTGGATCAGTTCAGTGTTCTTGTCTGACCATGTCACTGAGGGTCAAGTCATCCAAGCATTTACTTTCTGTCTTCCGCTTGTTCTCTTCCCCTCGATCTTGCCAGTTGTCACCAGTTCTCAATTTTATTTCATCTCCAAAAAATTTGGACTGTACTACTTCTAATTTCTCTAATCAATTTACGATTTTCATGTGTTTCTTGTAGAACTTGGTCGTTGGCTTTTCTGTCCGTCTATGGTATTCTTTGCATTCTCTTCAGAACCACATTTCCACAGCCATCAGATGTTTTTCAGCTTGACTGCTCATTGTCCACGCTTCACATCCATCCAAAAGTATAGGCTCTATGTAGCACATCAGCACTCTTGTTCTCGTAGTTCAATTGACATCTTTGTATTGGTCAGTATGTTTTCATCTTGCAAAAGGCTACCTTCGCAATCGCGATTCTTGTTCTAATCTCGCCAAGGCATCTCCCATCAGATGTTATGATTGTTCCGAGATAATTTTACCTATTCACTTGTTGAAGAATATTCCCATTTACTTGTATATACATTGTGGTATTCCGTTCCTTCTAGTGACGACTCTAATCTGGTGTCTTCATTACAATTTAAGTTCTACAACCCTAGTTGCTTCACTAGTGACACCGAAACCGCAGTCTTCCTACACTGCTTGCAGATCCTGCTGATTGTCATGCAATTCAAGACGTGGATCATCTGCATATCATGTTATTGATGTTTCTATTCCTTCAATGATGATTCCATATTCCTATATCTTGTACATGATCTGGAAAATATTTTCACTATACCGGAAAAACAGATCTGGAGACATTACACAACTCCTGTATCACCACCTCTCTTAATAGGGCTGATATTGAGCTACTACTTGCATTATCAATTCTGATGGCAGCTTGTGTTGTTTCCATATAATGTTTTTTATACAAGTCTGAAGGATCTTTCCCATCAAATTTGTCAGATCTGCAAGCATCTATCCCGAAACAACTCTGACTAACTATTTCCGAATGTCCTTGTGACCGACAGCTCTGACTAGTTTCCGAATGTCCTTGTGACCGAACAGCTCTGACTATCTAGTTTTCCGAATGTCCTTGTGTCCGGAACAGCTCAGACTAGCTAGTTTTCCGAATGTCCCTGTGTTTGGAACAGCTCTACTAGTTAGTTTTTCGAATGTCCGTCGTGCCCGGAACAGCTCTGTCTATATTGTCTTCCGGCACACCGACTAGCACATGTCCGAATCGAAATCTCGCTGATGAATAGATTCATCTTGACCAGCTGGGATGTGGACGGCACCGCAAAAGTGTGAGTCCCCCAAGAATGCTAATCTGGTCAAAAACGCACTCAAAGGTGGGATGTGCTGGGCCCAGAGTCTAGGTCCAAGGGTGCGTACAATACACCGCAATTACATCTGAAAAAACACTCCGGGTGAACGCAGAAGAAGAAGAGAAGAAGTATGCCCGTTTGTGCACACGTCACTAGTATGCCCGCCAGTTGTACACGTCACTAGAATGCCACACAGTGTACACGTCACTAGGTATGCCCGCCAATGTACACGTCACTAGTATGCCCGCCAGTGTACACGTCACTAAATGCCGCCAGTGTACATGTCACTAGTATGCCCGCCAGTCGTACACTGTCACTAGTATGCCGCCAGTGTACAACGTCACTAGTATGCCCGCCAGTGTACACGTCACTAGTATGCCCGGCAATATACATGTCACTAGAATGCCCGCCAGTGTACATGTCACTAGTATGCCCGCCAATGTACATGTCACTAGTATGCCCGCCAATGTACATGTCACTAGTATGCCCGCCAATGTACACGTCACTAGAATGCCCGCCAATGTACATGTCACTAGTATGCCCGCCAGTGTACACGTCACTAGAATGCCCGCCAATGTACATGTCACTAGTATGCCCGCCAGTGTACACGTCACTAGAATGCCCACCAGTGTACACGTCACTAGTATGCCCGCCAATGTACACGTCACTAGAATGCCCGCCAGTGTACACGTCACTAGTATGCCCGCCAGTGTACACGTCACTAGAATGCCCACCAGTGTACACGTCACTAGTATGCCCGCCAATGTACACGTCACTAGAATGCCCGCCAGTGTACATGTCACTAGTATGCCCGCCAGTGTACACGTCACTAGTATGCCCGCCAATGTACACGTCACTAGTATGCCCGCCAATGTACACGTCACTAGTATGCCCGCCATGTACACGTCACTAGAATGCCCGCCAATGTACACGTCACTAGAATGCCCGCCAGTGTACACGTCACTAGTATGCCCGCCAATGTACACGTCACTAGTATGCCCGCCAATGTACACGTCACTAGTATGCCCGCCAATGTACATGTCACTAGTATGCCTCCCAGTGTACACGTCACTACTATGCCCGCCAGTATTCACGTCACTAGTATGCCCGCCAGTGTACACGTCACTATTATGCCCGCCAGTGTACACGTCACTAGAATGCCCGCCAGTGTACACGTCACTAGTATGCCCGCCAGTGTACACGTCACTAGAATGCCCGCCAGTGTACACGTCACTAGTATGCCCGCCAGTGTACACGTCACTAGAATGCCCGCCAGTGTACACGTCACTAGTATGCCAGTCCTGTAGGCGTGACACTGTAACATCCCGCGGCAGTAGGAAATCGAAAGACCAGACCAATAGGTTAATTGCCTAGGGTACATTTAAGAAATTAATCTATTATTTTTCGAATTTTAACTTCATGAGATTTTGTGGGCATTGGCCCTCCGAGTTGGAATTGTCGCCCTTGTCTGCGAAGGTTAGACCCTAATCCACTACCCCAGGATCAAGGGAATATGATTCTATTCTTTACTTATTTTTATCCTAATCCAAATAGTCCAGACAGAGTAGGGAACCAGGTCTGCAGGAGCCAAAAGCTACTCCACTCCTTTATGCGGTCAAACGGAACAAGGGATGTTAAAATACAACATATCCCAGGGTACCTCTGTGTTACCACAATCCATAAAGGAGGCAAAGAATAGTAAACTGTAACCTCCTACATATATTGTAAAGCATTTGATAACTAAACACGTATATTATTGTTTGGCCCTCATAGAAGGGGAAGAACGGAGTAGAGATTAGAAGACGCATACAATTTGAAAGCTATAGTTACCGACCGGGATTCAAGCCTATAACCTCCAAATTACGACGGCGCCTCGCTGCAGGAACAAATCTACTTCGACGCATGAATAACTAGACACCCCAAAAGAAAGGTGTCTTCATTAGCCAGGTCTATCACACAGATGGACCCACAACTATGGAATACGGACAGAATTCTGATGATTCCCGTGCATATCGTAAGGGCGACCAAGGACAGCCTGGCTGGCCAGCTCATTCTGTAGAAGATTTTGGCTGCTAAATGAAACCAATCATGAACAAATCTACATATGGCTTGACATGATGTAGCTAATGGTCTATGCTCCATTCGGAGATGGAAGGCAGCAGCGGAAGATGATACCATGGTAGTGTATCGGATGTATAACCTTCTCTCCGATTAGAGCAGGTAAATAGAGTGTCCTGTTTTCATGTTGCCACATCAGCGATACATCTCTTCTTTTAGTTGCATGTCCTTCACAGGACGCAGCAGTCAACCCCGAAGTTTGGCTGTTCGTGATTCCTGGCAAGATTTATGTCAGTAGTTTGCCATTGCTTTCTGAACGACGGCACCTTTACCTTTTTCGAAACATCAGCACTGCTATGTTTCGAAACCAGGGTATACGTTATTACGAATCGCATCCGTAAACCTTCGCCAGTCGTGACACACTGGCGAGTATATTCAGATATTGGATACAAGTCTGTGACATATTGTCCAGATATCAGCAATGTACCGACACAAATAGAATAACAATAAAACGGGACCCATATGATTCTGATGACATAGGAGAAAGTGTGGGCGTTGAATGGCCGATGATTGAGGGTGAGGTTTTGAACTGCCTACGCAAGTCCCCAAGACCGAAATTGGCGGTACCTTTCAGCTCAGTCGGTTAAGCTTTCAATGTGTCACTACTAACTTTCTGTTGGAGGTACGGTGACCAGTGTTCTGGCTATTTCCAGTGGGCTTCACGCACCATAAGTCCTTACCTGACGTTCCAACCAGAAAGATAACTCAGTGTTTATGTATAATGGTGTAATCATGTTATTTATGCTTCATAAACATGTTCTTGTTCGAGAGAAAACCTTGTACGAACGTCATGCTTGTTTCATTTCTGCACTTACCATGTTAGAACCTTTCTCCTAAGAATGACAATTCTCTATATGCAAAAGCATGCTATTCCGACTTAAATGCATATAGATGCCCTTTTTCTCAATGCACGTTTTAATGCACATGTAAATTGAACATTCTATGCATTGATGTTTCTACAGAGAAAATGGTTCTACGAGTCTATTTCTTAAACTTCTTGTGCAAAGACCCACATAATTCTTAGATATCATATGAATCGTTGTACACTTCTTTCGTAAGATGCTATGTAAATTGCCGTGTATTTTCATGAGATGACTGCTCATTGATGGAGAAATATAGATTCACTAGGTACCCAAATGTTGTCAGAGGTTGCACTCATGATAGCATCACCCCAGTAGGCTAATATTAAGTCATTATTTTGTTCAGCATCTGCCAAAATGCGTTGTGATAAATGGTCATACAGCGATTGTACCTGACGGTGTGCACGATACTAGCGGCACAATTGATGGGTTAAATACCATCGTCTTTAACCCCTTTGCTCAAGAGAGGAAGCTGGTAGAGACACATGTCTTTGTATTCGAATCAAGGCAGATACTAGATGCACAGACTATAAAAAATTTTAAAAAAAACTCGTTTATATTCATGGAGATATGGTGCTGGCATAATATTTATATAAATCAATCGGCATTTGGTGTGTTAAGCGATCTATCGTTAAGCTGACTGCTTTTACTTTTCATGACACTTCCTGCCACTCATGTATTACTAGGTGCTGTGTCGATGTGGGAGGCCAAGACATTTTATTTTATGTGCATCAATGGGATTCGAGCACATTAACAAAGATCCGGCAATCATGTGGGTGCTAGCCACTCGCTGACATGCTCCCATGCTAGTGTACTATGCAATATTTAACATTCTATTACAGATTGTGGTATTCTACTTTTTTTTCGCATATACTTTTACGGACTTCGCTGTCAACATCACATTTTTACCAGCTGTTGTTGATTTCTTGGCAAGATTACACCAGTGGTTTGCCATTGCGGTATTCTACTATAATTACTATTATAGTGCACAATTTAGTTGGTTGTTTTTTTTAAATTCTACATCCATAAAGAATTTGATCCCACTAAATAATGTTGTACCCAGTAAAGACGTTGTACCCTAGTACCTGGAGAAATTATGTATTTTCGTTGTGAGTGTTTTTATATTTAATGTCAGTCATAATGGTTACTTTCCATGATGGAGGAGTGTCGAATCCACCCCCCCCCCCAACCCAGCCATTCATGAAAGGCACTTTAACTAATACTGATAATAATGATAATTGTGATAATGATGGAAGATGAGGGTACTTGAGAGTCAGGTCTAACTCCTGAGATCTGCAGGACAGATCTTATATGACATAAGTAGGAATCTGAAATGTTATAGATAAAGCCATGTCTCATAATGCCTTGTCTTAATCTACACACACTTCAACTTACTTTGCTTTAACCTGCAAATGTCACAACCTGCTTCCATCTTAACATGCAGTAATTCAACAAGCAGTGCTCTAACAGATATCTGTTATAACATGCTTTTTACAATTATCTAGATCTGACCATACTTTCTTCTCCACTGGACTTGAGCACATCTTAATAACTTCTCCCCATCTTAATATCATTGTATCATTATGAGTTTATCTCATATGAAAACTAAAACATCAATGGAGAACACATGCTGACGTATCAGTAGATTCCGGTCTCACTACATCATATGTTTTAATACCTTACATTTGGGAGATGCGAGAAGTAATCTCACCCGTGAGTTTAACCAAATCTTAACCAACCTCCTCCTAATATCAACACCCGTCCCTCTTTTTTTAATTCCATGTATATTGTGTACATAATGCATGTATGTTTGTGAATAAGGAATATATGTATGAGATGCTACACAGGTCGGTTTTGTTTGTATTATTCCAGAAGGGTATGTTGTTGGTCTGTCTATAGGAGCTTATGCTCACATTTTCTGGTGAAGTTGAATCCTGATCGTGCAGAGATTCCATCCCTCAGCCTTATTAAGACGGTATACTCTTACCGTTTGGCATCAGGGAGAGATATTCAAATTTGTTATACTCCCTGGGGACATTATGGCTATTCTCAAAATCCGGCAGTTATTATTACCAACCAGCCCATACCTCAACATCCAATCACTTTGTGAATCCTGGAAACCAAGATGCATTACCACTGGGAAAATCCTGAGATGGGGACCTTCCATAAGACTTTTGCTTAGCAAGACCACCACTAACAAGGACCACTCTTTTAATCTTCAGCCACATATAGTAGAAGTTATTATGCTATCTATGTTGGTGTTATGATTATGATGTCTGATATAATGGTTCATCTGTTGTGTTTGACCATGTCATGTGATTGTAATTGAATTAATGCAATACCACTTGCCATGCATTTGTGAATGTTAATGGATAGACTTTAATAAATCCAAAGACTGACTGATTCTTTGTTCACACAATGTTCCGTGACAAATACGTTTGTTATGTAAACACAGTATACAATGTTATGTGTCAACTCTGTTTGTTATGTACACAAAGTGCACGCTGTTATGTGACAACCTTGTTTTATGTGCGTACAGTGGTTGTACAATAATGTCAATGTATGTCCTGTCAGTCCCTAGATGTCTGGTGCATACATGATACATTGATAGACTGTGTGGTTTATCTGAGTATGGAGACCTACATACTGGCCCACCTTTAACTATATTACAAAGGGTACCTCATTCCCTGGGGTCAGTAGTAAAATTCCGTTATCCCCACGCCTTCCAAGGGTACCTACATTCCTTATCTTTATTATCATTTTTCGTGAAGGGAACTTCACGTGGGGAGAACGAGCCACTTAAAGGCTTCCCTACGAGGACATATGAGGTTGGAGTAGCCCCGCCCAACATGGATCTCATTAGGTATCATCCTCGGCTAAATTTCCATACTTACAAGTCTTTAGGCAGAATAATCTGAACTTGCGATCTCCTCAGTACCGTGCGGTAGATTGTCATAGTATGATGCAAGTCTCGAATGCCGCCGCCCTTACATGTTTTTGGGGCTTCTATAATGCAGCCCCGCTAAGAGCTCCCTTGTGTGCCGCTGATGCGGCCGCTCTCTGTATCATAGCACGGCCGCGCCCTGACCTCTTCTCTTTTTCATTTGTGATTTTTTCACTTTTATTCGATCTTACGAAGGAAGCCATATGCAGACGGCTTTTTAAACACCTTACGAAGGAAGCCACACTTAAACGGTTTCGTTTTAACTATGGTCTTGAATTTTCTAAACATTAGAAAGCTATCTATAATAGGGAGTTTGAAGTCTGAAAATCTCTATGTGGATGCAACAGTCAAGGAGGAAACACCACATTAATTTGGACAAATAAATGTATTGGTTTTTGACTACCAATTAGAACTTTGGTACCGTAACATGTTTAAAGTATTGGATACCAGTCTTGGGTAAATACTAGACGATCTCCTCTGTATTATTGTAGTTATTTCTTTTAACTCTTAATTATGTATCAAGAATGTATTCGCATCGTGGTGGTATAGTGGTTTGTGTGGTTACTTGTCAACTTTGTAGCCCTGTTTAGACGGATACCACCAAAATATAAGGTGTGAAAAAGATGTTGGCGCTGCATAGGAAACGTTGTGGTATAGGACGTTCGTGTCTCTGTCTTCTTGTGATTTAGGAACTTTCGTAGAGAAGGCCTAATAATAGTATTACTAAAATGTCCCCCTACCGGAACATACGCAAGACGAAATAAGGCAAGACCTAAAATCACACAGAAAAGAGAATCAAAGTCATACATGAAATCACGAGAAAGACATAGAAAAAGCTACATATAACAGACTAACATGGACGGCTTTGCTGAGTTAGTCAAGAGCCCATAGTCCAATAGGAGATACAGAACAGATGAAGAAGTCGCGACATCTTTTTCCCAACATTTTTTGCCAGCATCGACACACTGTAGTAAATCGTTCGTCATAACGACGGTCACGTGTCATGTCTTCTGGCGTGACCAATGAAGAATACACGATGAACCAAAGACAATGGTAAAGTCTGGTAAAGACAGACAGCCCTGGGAACCGCACAGCAGAAATAAGCAATACATGATACGAACAATGACATATATAGGGGACCACACTTATTTAGTAAAGTACTTTTTATAAAATGGCGCATGTCCTTTCAGGACGATGCATTCAGCCCCAATCTCAGGTTGATTTACTAGACGATATTATGTTCAGTAGCCGGCTCCTTGGCAAAGCGCTTACGGACGCGATTCGTAATCCTATATCCGCGTTCCAAAACACATATGCGCGCGATTTGGCAGCAGACCACGTTGCGTTTTCTTGTGCGTTGGTATTGATGCCAAGGTCAGTCTCAGAAGCAATGGCACGACTCAAACCGTCAACTTGCCACGGAGACACAGTCGGCAGCAACTGTGTGACGTGTGAGCCAGTCGATGACCTGTAAAAAGGATATGCCAAAAAACAAAGGGCTCCCCGTTAGAGGTTGAGCATGACTGACACACAGCGACACTCGTCGCGTAATTTTTCCCGTACGGAGCGCCAGGCTGATGACATAGTTTTAGTGGGTTAACATGCACGCATACCCTGTCAGTTGGACTTAAACGTTGACTTGTGTGCTTCAGAGCAAATGCATGGCTACTACAGACGGACACTGTTTCTTAGAAGGTCAATATCACGGGTTGAACGTTTGTTAGTGCCATTGTTTTCTGAGTGGGAAGGAATCAGATGTATGATTAATCCACCTCCGCGCCGCCAGCAGTATCGAATGTTTACCAATCGCAAGCTCATTACTAACCCCAAATAAACATCTGAGGATTTGTAAAACATCCACCACTTGAAATAGTACACCTACGACTTGAAATATAGACACATACACACTTGAAATAGTAACCATACACAACTTGAATAGTAAACAGACATCATTTGAATAATAACATATACTCCCTGAACTGGTAAAACAGAATCGTCTGCAATGAGACGAGAGTTCTGGGAAGTTAGTTGCACATGCTTATACAGGACGCCGCGTCAACCCAGAATTTTTGGCTGTTTGTGATTCGTGGCATGTTTACGTGGAGTATTTGCCATTGCTTTCGGAACGACGCGGCACTCAACCTTTGCATGGAAACCATCGCACTACGGTGTGTGCTTCCGAATCGCCTGCAGCTGTGTTTCGAACGGCGTTTACGGAATATGAACGCATTAGGAGTACGCCTTGTACACCTCGTGACAAGCCGGCTGGAGTAAACATGAATATTTATAACAGATCAAACGACAGCGAATGCACACATACGCACAAACCATCATCTGAAGTAACAATAGACACTATTTATATCATATTTTGTCCAGACGGATTGCACATACTTTTGCCTATACATAATCTGTCTCTAGATATTTCTGCATGTCTTTGTGCTATTTATCCATTCAGGTGCTGTCATAACTGTCTGTCGTGAGGCACAAACGTCTTGCAGTCTCTCCTCGCTCTCGCTACGCTCCTCTCTCCCGTCCATCTCTCTCTCTCATCTCTCTCTCTCTCTCTCTCTCTCTCTCTCGGACCCCTGGCGCTCTCTCTCTCTCCTTCTGCCTCTCATTTTATATCCTACTCGCTCTAATTCGCCTCTCTCCCCATCTCCTTCTTTCTCCATCTTTCTCTCTCCCTAATTCATCTTTCTCTCCTCTGCCCCTCATTCTCTCTCATAATCTCTCTCACCTCATTTACTACCCAATCCTACCTCTCTCATTCTCTCCTCTTCTCTCTGCTCTCTGTACCTTCTCGTCATATCCTCTCTCTCTCTCTCTCTTCTCTCTCTCTCGTCTCTCTCGACACGTTCAGTAGTTTGCCATGGCTTTCTGAACGCACGGTACCCATTTCGTAAAAAATCAGCGCAACGCGGTCTGCTGCCAAATCGCGCGCAAGGTTTGTTTCGAACGCTGGTATGCGGGATTACGACCTCTTCGGTAACTCCTTCGCCACGGAGCTTACAGTCGATAGGGTCGACTTCATTGCACTGGGTTTTATCCCATATGGCTCAGTTTCTTCCGCAGCGCGGGCTGCCGAAAGCGTTGCACCAGCAGTATCTCCGTAGCTCCAGCGACGACACCCAGGAGTCACTCCGACACAAATGCACTTGTGAACCGTGGCTTCAGTAAATCTACAGATGCTGTGCTGATCAAGACCCACGTTGCATTCTAATGTGCACCGGCGCAGATGTGAACTTCTTATACCGATTTTACAACCCGTGGTTTAATTTAGTCTTGAGAGAGGGAATATCCAGATGTTATAACACAGCAGTGGAGAGGGTACTGGGCCGCCGGTAGGGATACAGTTTAGTTAGTTCAGTGTATTCAGTTTAGATCAGTTTGAGTTCTTCGACTAACGATCAACAGCACGGCACACGGTGCTAACCATACATGCTCGTTCGTCCCGCTAATGAGCCTGAGTCTGGAGAAGTCTCAGCTCAGTGCACACGAACTCCGCAACACCGCGATATCCTGATACTTGGGTAGATGTGTAACTCAGAATTTTGCCCTGGCAGCGCGAGGTGGCTATCTCTTTTGCGATTTACATTGTCAAGGGATTATTTTACGGATGCGCAACACTACACACGGCGTTCGATACTCACTACCAGAGACGCAGGGGAGATTTTATTACTAGTATTCCCGTAACAATCGCCTGGCTCTCACCGGGCGGGGCTTGAACTGGGGACCTCCAGCACTCGTGGATGGCGGACACCAGTAACCTGAGACCGACATCAACCTCCTCAAACATAGTCCAGGATGAACAGTTCTATACTCACCTGAACCCAGCAGAGGTAAGCACAGTTTCTGGAGTTTGAACGTCATTACTGTGATGATCGAATACAAGAGCTGACTGATAAGTGGCCATTGGACACAGAAGTGAATCGTCTTAGCGACTTCTGTATCTGCCATCAGTTTATATATCACCAACTATGTTGTAATTATGTTATAGATACACATAGTCTGCTACCGACATTAGCTTTTAACAACCCACCCGCCATACTATCCTATGTGTCTGCTCATTCGTTTTTGAGTTTGTGCCAAACCTTTTTGTTTGGAGAACTGAATCTGTTGAAACTAACTCGTAAGTTGACAGAAGATTCACCACCAACAAACCAAGCTCTCTAGAAAGTATATTTGGCAAGCGATCTTTATGTGAGGCTGCTCTTCCATAGAGCCACGTGGATCACAACGATGATGCACTACCACGACTCGAGAAATCGTCAAATAACATGTGTCAATCCACGGTCATCAATTCCCCTTCCCACCCGGACCCGGACAAACGATTTCATATTAAGACCGTAAGCACCACATCAGATTATTCTCCACCTTTGCTTGTTCCAAAGTGCCATGTCTAGTACAAACTCGTTCAGGTCCACAAGCGGTTTATTTTTTATTTTTTCGTTATCTCTACTCCACTTAAAATAGTTAACTAAATACATGGATTGGAGATAAAAAGAGAGTTGAAATAGCACCAAGAGAACCAGCTTTAAAACAACGAAAACAATAATGACCGAGCCTTGGTATTACACAAAACACTGAAACTCGGCCAAATTCCGAACCTGGTTGACAACTCTGTAAGTCTGGGGATAAACACGAGGTAATAAGGTGTCGACTAGAAGTCGAAGACCCTCGTCGCCGACTTTTTATTAAAAAGAGCGAGCGGTTTTTAAAAAATTTCTCGGTATAGGGGTCAGAAAATGATTCGAACGAGCAATGACCAGCGGGACACGGACATAAACCGAGACGGAACGAGACGGTGTCATCACGGGACAAATGGGCAACAAAATGCTACAGAGGCAGATTGCAGCGGTCCCATTCCATGTTGCAGATATGTCACTCATCAATGCTAGTGGCTGAAGGAATAGGTGATAGTGCTGTCCTGGTGTTTGATTTGTTTGTGTGTTCGATTGCTTATTTATTTGTGTTGTCTTGCTAGTCGTAGGGTAGCCTTGCGTTGTTGTGTTGGTTTTGAGTTGGATGATGTTTTCTATGAGGAGACATAGGGAAGACTTAAAAGACTAATGAAGTACGTGAAGAGTTAAA
>JACEFZ010023769.1:0-32523 GCA_014155875.1 Cepaea nemoralis
AAAACGAAATATCTCATCCAAACTTATAAAAAGTAGGAAAATATGTCAACCAAACGCGAACAATGTCGGCCAAATACAGAAATTTCTCAACGAAACTAATGAAAAGTAGGAACAACTTGTTACCCAAATAGGAAAAATATTGGTCAAGTAAAGAAATAGCGTGGTCAAACCTATAAGAACGTACCAACATTTGTTAACACAACTTGGCCACTTGTTCTTACAAACTTGCTCGCTGGCTCCAACAATTTGTCCACTTGCTATTAAAATCGGTCGACCTATCCTATCAACTCACACACTTACCATAACAACTGTCCCTTTTCCCCAACAACGTGTCCACCGACTCTCTCATATTATCGACTCGCCCTATCAACTTACCCACTGACTCTAACAACTTCCCCACATGGGCTCACAAAATTTTCACTTGTTATTACAACTTGGCGACAGCCTCGCCCAAATTACCACTTACTCTTACAAACTGTCCCAACTGCGCGCACAAAGGTGTCCACTTGTGATTTCACGGCCTCCTCACCACATAGATAAGTAGCCCTTATAAAATACAAATGTATCCCGCAAGTCATACAGAAGTGTCCCCCATATTGTCATTAAATTAAAAAAAAATATTTGTGTGTGTAGGTAAGTTCATGTCTTTGACAGTTCATATTTTGTAAATTCCTTTCTTCAGCATAATATTTGTGTAAGTTCACGCCCTCATCATAAATTTTGTTGTGTAAGTTCATGTCTTCGACAGTTCATGTTTTGCTAAGGCCTAGTTTTAGTGAAAATGCAGAAGTCTATTGGCTAGAATTTCAGCCTGGGTGGTCAATTATTAACACTGCCTGTGGAAAGCTATTCTTACCCATGCATTAAAGTTGAGAAAATGAACTTCCGATGAATGGAAGCTACCGCAGACTTGAATTATTAAACCCCTCTGGAAGAAGTAGCGGCAGCTTAACCAGGAAAAGATTGAATTAGTTATCCCCCCTTAGTCTGGGAATTATGAAAATATATGCTCCCACAAGCGATATTACTCATGACGTCATATAAACAAAAATATAAAGTATAACAAATGAGGCAGCGTCTAACTTTTTCTCATTTGGTTGAGAATTTTCCTTCTTTTTATAAATTTGGATGAGATATTTCTCTCTTTGGCTGATATGTTTTTCACATTTGGCTATCAAATTTTCTTACTTGGCCAATACTTTTCCTATCTGGCTAACAACTTTTCCTAGTTTGCATACGTGTGACCGAACTGTTTCTGCATTTGTCTGACATTTTTCACATTTGGCTAACAGATCTTCCTACTTGAACAAGGTGGTTTTTTTTCTTTGGCTAACAAAGTTTCTTAGTTTTCATAAGTTTGAGCGATGTATTTCGTTACTTGGTCGTTATTTTTCCTCTTTGAGTAACACATTTCCCTAGTTGGTCAATATATTTCCCGTTTAGTTATCAATTTTCCTATTGTTTATATGTTTGGTTGAGATATTTCTGTATTTGGTCTAACTTTACCCCATTTGGTTGACAAATTTTCCAACTTTTTATAAGTCTGGACGAGATATTTCTCTCTTTGGGTGATATTTTTTCACATTTGGCTTTCCAATTTTCCTACTTGGCCAATACTTTTCCTATCTGGCTAACAACTTTTCCTAGTTTGCATATGTGTGACCGAACTATTCTGCATTTGTCCGACATTTTTCACATATGGCTAACAGATTTTCCTACTTGAACAAGGTTTTTTTTCACTTTGGCTAACAAAGTTTCCTAGTTTTCATAAGTTTGAGCGATGTATTTCATTACTTGGTCATTATTTTTCCTCTTTGAGTAACACATGTCCCTAGTTGGTCAATATATTTCCCGTTTGGTTATCAATTTTCCTATTTTTTATATGTTTGGTTGAGATATTTCTGTATTTGGCCTAACTTTTTCCCATTTGGCAAATAGTTCTCCTACTTTTTATAAGTCTGGCCGAGATATTCCTCTCTTTGGGTGATATTTTTTTACATTTGGCTATCAAATTTTCCTACTTGGGCAATATTTTTACTATTTGGCTAACAAACCTTTCCTTGTTTGCATACGTGTGGCCGAACTATTTCTGCATTTGGCCGACATGTTTCACATTTGGCTAACAGATTTTCCTACTTGACCTAGGTTTCTTCCATTTGGCTAACAAAGTTTCCTAGTTTTCATAAGTTTGAGCAATGTATTTCGTTACTTGGTCATTATTTTTCCTCTTTGAGTAACACATTTCCCTAGTTGGTCAATATATTTCCCGTTTTGTTATCAATTTTCCTATGTTTTTATATGTTTGGTTGAGATATTTCTGTATTTGGCCTAACTTTTTCCCATTTGGCAAATAGTTCTCCTACTTTTTAATAATTCTGGCCTAGATATTCCTCTCTTTGGGTGATATTTTTCACAATTGGCTATCAAATTTTCCTACTTGGACAATATTTTTACTATTTGGGTAACAAATTTTCCTAATTTTAATAAGTGCGGACGAGGTATTTCTGTATTTGGCTGACATTTTTTCCCATTTGGCTAACAGATTTTCCTACTTGACCTAGGTTTTTTCGCTTTGGCTAACAAAGTTTCCTAGTTTTCATAAGTTTGGTTGAGATGTTACTATATTTGGTCTAACTTTTTCTCATTTGGTTGAGAATTTTCCTTCTTTTTATAAGTTGGAACGAGATATTTCTCTCTTTGGCTGATATTTTTTCACCTTTGGTTATCACATTTTCTTACTTGGTTAATATTTTTACTATTTGGCTAACAATTTTTTCCTAATTTTATTAAGTGCGGACGAGGTATTTCTGTATTTGGCCGACATTTTTTACATTTGGCTAACAGATTTTCCTTTTTGACCTAGGTATTTTTCGCTTTGGCTAACAAAGTTTTTTACTTTTCATAAGTTAGGTTGAGATGTTACTATACTTGGTCTAAATTTTTCTCATTTGGTTGAGAATTTTCCTTCTTTTTATAAGTTGGAACGAGATATTCCTCTCTTTGGCTTATATTTTTTCACATTTGGCTCTCAAATTTCCCTACTTGGGCAATATTTTATCCTGTTCGACTAACAAATTTTCCTAGTTTGCATACGTGTGGACGAACTATTTCTGTATTGGCCGACATTATTCACTTTTGGGTAACAGATTTTCCTACTTGACCTAGGTTTTTCCCCTCCTTTGGTTAACAAAGTTTCCCTACTTTTCATTAGTTTGAGTTAGATATTTTTGTATTTGGCCTAACTTTTTCCCATTTGGTTGACATATTTTCCTACTTTTTATAAGTTGGGACGAGCTATTCCTGTATTTGTTTTACATTTGGGTATCACATTTTCCTACTTTCACATTTTGGTTAACAAAGTTTAGCTTTTCTTTAGGTACCTTGTTTAGTGTTTGTGTCAGCTTCTAGTGCTCGTGTCAGCGATTTTTCATTGGTTATTTCAGTTTTCATTGTGTGTGTGTGTGTGTGTGTGTGTGTGTGTGTGTGTGTGTGTGTGTGTGTGTGTGTGTGTGTGTGTGTGTGTGTGTGTGTTTGTGTGTTATTTTTTCGTGTCATTTTTATTATTTTTTTAGTCACTGTTGTATCTGTCTTTGTATGTGTTATATTTTGACGCTTATGTCATTTTTTCCCCCTTTGTTTTTGTCCGTTTTCCTTGTTTGGGTCGGTGCCTTATTATCCTATATGTTTATTTGAGTGAGCATATTGTGAAGTTAGTGAGCACCTATTTGTCGACCGTGATGGAACGGACAACCGATGACCTCATAAGTAGTGTACTTTACGCTATATTCGACGCCATTTTGCCTTGTAGTTACCTTATCGTTGTTTGCTCGTAATGGGCATGCACCCCGGATGCTGTCGCTTTGAGAAATGATCGATATCTCACAATGAGCCTTTTTCGCGGCACTGGAGACACTATCATCACCTCTTAGAACTACAAAATACAGATATTTCAGTAACACCTTACATGGCATACAACACAAACTAGTGTTATACTACATACGATATACAAATACTTAGTGAAACAACAAGCACCCTCGCTATTCTACTACTCCTACTATTACCACCACCACCACCACCATCACCATCACCACCACCACCACCGCTACTACTACTACTACTACTACTACTACTACTACTACTACTACTACTACTACTACTACTACTACTACTACTACTACTACTACTACTACTACTACTACTACTACTACTACTACTACTACTACTACTACTACAACCAATATTATTACTATTTGTATCCATGGTGTTGGAGATCATAGTTTATGGAGTGTCATACTGACCAATGTCAGCGCGATAAGTCTCTTGCTGATTTTGGTGACTATTACTACTGGTGCTATTGGTACTATGAGTACCACCATTACATGAAGGTAATGCCGTTAATTGGGGATTTCTGTAGTGTGAGTCAACCCCGGAATTGTTCAATGGTGGTGGAGATCGCAATGTGTGGGTGATACGTCCGTTGGTAAGACACGTGATGATGATGATAATTAGTACTATTGTTGGTATTGCTGCTACTACTACTACTACTACTACTACTACTACTACTACTACTACTACTACTACTACTACTACTACTACTACTACTACTACTACTACTACTACTACTACTACTACTACTACTACTACTACTACTACTACTACTACTACTACTACTACTACTACTACTACTATCATTACAAATACCACCTAATATGACCCTTGATGATGATGACTAATATTACTACGAAACAACTCTACTATTATTACTATACAACCACGACAATTGTAGACAATAGCGATAAACGTATTAGAACCTACTTGCCCTGATCAGCGCCATCCTTCCCACAGCAGACAGTTTGATACTTCATGACTGAGACACCCCAACCTCTAGACATAACAACTTGACCACCTCTTGATCATCACCATGTCACTACACCTATTCTCCTCTTCAATTTATGTGATCACTCAACCACTTGACCACCGCTTGACCACTACTTGACCACTACTTGACCACATCTTGGTTATCAGCGTGTCACTACACTTACTCTCCCCATCAATTTAAGGGGTAACTTGACCACTTGACCACCCCTTGACCACTACTTGACCACCTCTTGATCATCACTGCATCACAAGACACACTCTCCTATACAATTTTAGGGTTATTTGACCACTTGACCACCGCTTGACCACCACTTGACCACCACTTGACCACTACTTGACCACCTCTTGATCATCACCGTGTCACTACACGTACTCTCCCCAACAATTTAAGGGGTCATTTAACCACTTGACCACCCCTTGACCACCGCTTGACCACCTCTTGACCACTAATTTACCACCCTTTAATCATCACCATATCATTACAACTACTTTCCCCGACAATTTAAGTGGTCACTCGACCACTTGACCACTGCTTGACCACTGCTTGACCACTAATTTACCACCCTTTAATCATCACCATATCATTACAACTACTTTCCACTAAAATTTTCCTCACTTGACCACTGCTTGACTACTGCTTGACCACTAATTTACCACCCTTTAATCATCACCATATCACTACACCTACTTTCCCCGACAATTTAAGTGGTCACTCGACCACTTGACCACATCTTGACCACCACTTGACCACACCCTGACCACCACTTGACAACCTCTTGATCATCACCACGTCACTACACGTACCATCCCATACAATTTAAGGGGTCATTTGACCACCTCTTGACCGCTTGACCACCTCTTGACCACCACTTGACCACCACTTGAGCACGTCATCGCACACACTTACCTATAATTTAAGGGGTCACTTGACTATGTTTTTTTTTTCTATATATGTTTTATTAAAAATTATTATATACCTTACTTGAGTCGTTTGTTTTTTATTTTTAATGTTTTATGTCGTATTTTTTATGTCGTACCTACAATTACTTGACCACGCACGCCACCTATGATGAGTCACTTGACCACACCCCTGACCACTTTCAAAAAAAAAAAACCGAGGAGTTATCGCCCTTTGTGGAGGTATCTATAAGACTCCACCTCCACCTCCACAAAAATTCGCGTGCTTTTGTACCTATATATTACTTGCGCTAAGAACAGTACACGTACAGTACGAAAACCATACGTGTTTAATACTTGTTAGTTATTACGTTCGTTCTCGAGAATGAACCAAAAGCAGTATAAGCTAAGCTTATTGTTTTGCATTTGTTTTAGCTAAAAAGTGTTAAAACAAGATACATATTAACTTGACCAATTCAAAAAAGAGGCATTTATAGTTAATTATTATGCCATTGCAAATTTTTTATTTAAAAAAAGACAAGAAAAAAGCTAAAAAGCCAAACTGGTGTTTTGAAAAGGACAGCTTTATCAGATTTGGCGTTAAAAAAGCCATTCCGGCACCCCTGACCATTGTGAAAACTCAGGACATTTGCCTCTTTTCAGCTGATTGAAGACAAAGTCCCTGAATATACTAGAATACAGCCTTGAAGTGGCTCGTTGTAAACAGACGGAGCTGATCTTGGTGTCCGCAAAAGACGAAAAGAGACAGTTAGATGCCTAGATAAACGTTTGTAGTGAAGTTATTAGACAGAGCTGTTCACGTCCCCGACTTCTCTCCTTCCCTTAAGTATTTAAGTTTCCCTTACGAACTGTAAATTGGGTGTGTATTACTATTTTCCATCAACATGTAATAATGAAAGAAAGTTAAAATGTATTGATTTTTAGTATCTGTTAAACTTTGCTAAATCAATAAAATAGATGTTATGCTTATATGGTGATGGATTGTTACCTTCTGCGTGTTAAATCGGTCAACGTGATAAGCATCTGAGATGAGAAGATAGTGTTTCACCAATTACTTCAAATACGTAACTCAATGAATCCATGAGAAAATATCTAGATAGGCCCCAGTTTCAGACTTCCCGACTATCCAGTCTGGGTGGAAATTCTGCATCAGCGAATCCACCCAGTAAAGCCAGCCGTTTGTTTTGGAAAAGCGGTGTGATGTATACGTGCGCTCCTGAGAGTACTAGGAATACACGAACAAGTGTGTGGTTTCTGTTGTGTAAATACGTCCAACATGAGTTTGTAGAGAACAATAATGGAAGGGTATATGCCTGGGAAGAGTGGAAGAGGAAGGCCAAAGAGAAGATGGGTGCAGGATGTGGCGGATAATCTCCAGATGGGTGTATCGGAAGCCGGACATGCTTATGATGGAGACGTTTTCCGGAAGGTTGTTATGGGAGTGAGGTTCTGCAAAAAACATGCTACTGAATGAATGAATTAATTAATTAATTAATTAATTAATTAATTAATTAATTAATTATAATGGCTCTCACCCACTGTCATATCACATGACATAACAACCTCCAGTATGAAAATGAAGATGGAGGCGGTCACTATACAATTGATTTTTTTATTTTTTGGTTCGCATATCCTTTACAGGATATCGCTGTAAACATCAGCATCTTTCAGCTGATTGTTCATTTCTTGGCAAGATTACGCTCAGTAGTTTTCCATTGCTTTCTGAGCGACCGGCTCACATACCCCTAAGTTACCGACGCGGAGAGAACCACTACATATTCTCGCTCACGTCACATTACTCACGAGAGTATACGGGATTACGGGGAAAGTCGTGTAAACCATAGACCAGGGAGACTGGCTACCATTGAATTAGCTTGCTAAAACGTCCTTACAACAACTGTTGTCATCTTTGACTCTCAGTACCCTTTTTGGAAATTTCATAATGGATAGCTATAACATTAATAGCTGCCACTTGCTGAGGGTTCGAACCTTGGGGAACTTGTGAGCATCTGTTATTGAGGTCATGTCATGCAATGGTTAGCGGAAACAGACCTGATATGCTAGCTCATTGAGACATTAGAGACGGACATAGGGGAAATCTTGAGAGCAATAAATAATAGTCTCCTGCACGAAGTCACGTCTCTTGATAAATCTTCTTTACCATGGCAGTTAGAGTGGGGGATGGACTGCAACTCGTCGACATGACAGAGTGAGGACGGGTCCAAGATAGCTAACCATGTTGCGACAAAGTGTCAGCATCCACACCCTTTTTACGTCTCTTGGGAGAGACTGAACTCTTAGGGGTTTGTGCCGAGTGCAGTGACACCGAATTCTCCTCACAATCATTGTTGTGGTAAAGATTAAGTGTATGTGCATGTGTGTGTGAATGTGAGTTTCTGATATTTTGTTTGCACGTGAGTGAGTGCATATGTATGCGTGTCAGTGTTTGATTCTGACACAGCAAACGTAAAACCTCAACGTACGCTTAGACTGTAATAAATAAGAAAGAGTGATTAAGAAAAATTAAGAAGTATAATCGGACATACCGAAATGGATATAGTCGCGGCAATGTTACAGGACTTCGAGATAGATCAGCGATTCGAAACATAGACACACTGAACATCTGCGGTTTAAAAAGTAAAGAAGAGGAACTCATAGAAACAATGGAAAAGATAGACTGATGAGAATAGCGGACACCAGAATAAAAGAGAGAGGATGCAAGATCCACGTTTGTCTACTCTGAAGTTGAACTCCAAGAACGGGCAAGACACGGTGTAGGAATAGTCATTGAACCACGGCTGGCAAGAAGAATATTAGAAACTTACGCACACACACACACACAGACACACACACACACACACACACAGACACACACACGCACACGCACACACACACACACACACACACAGACACACACATATATATATATATATATATATATATATATATATATATATATATATATATATATATATATATATATATATATATATATATATAGCAATTTTGGTCAATATTTAAGAATTGGGTTTTTACTTATGAAATCATACCAGTTAGATAGAGCTTGACAAGACGAATCCAACGGTATCTCAACGAAGAATATGCGTTAATTCCAAGCGGAGTTATGAATTTTCTGGTGACGTAATTTAATACCAGGAAGTGCAATGATAAATTAACTGATAAGTCAGGATTTATCGCGGCCCTAAGATTGGAAATTTGAGAAATTCTGCCTTCTATTACCGTGGCTTGTTTATTTTTAAACGGACAATGTTGTGCCATATACCATTGCGTCCGGGGTGGCGAGGCCTAACTTGACGTATTATTTATTTTTTTTATAGGATGTGCCGTGACCCAATTAACAATTTAAAATGGCCGCCAACTGTTTATTATTTGCCTTCTATTACCGTGGCTTGTTTATTTTTAAACGGATAACATTGTGCCATATCTCATTGCGTCCGGGGCGGCGAGGCCTAACTTGACGTATTATTTTTTTTTTTATAGGATGTGCCGTGACCTAATTAACAATTTAAAATGGCCGCCAATTGTTTATTAGTTGCCTTCTATTACCGTGGCTTGTTTATTTTTAAACGGATAACATTGTGCCATATCTCATTGCGTCCGGGGCGGCGAGGCCTAACTTGACGTATTATTTATTTTTTTATAGGATGTGCCGTGACCCAATTAACAATTTAAAATGGCCGCCAATTGTTTATTAGTTGCCTTCTATTACCGTGGCTTGTTTATTTTTAAACGGACAACGTTGTGCCATATATCATTGCGTCTGTGTAATTTTATATTTTTTATATTTTCAGATTTATGCAGTATGTACCTGACGAGATGCAGCGAAATATGCCAGGCAATAAATCGTGCAATCTATTGTTTGTGTCTTCGTTATTCAAATATATAGAAATTCACCACAGGAAGGAAACTAGCAGACATGTACAACAACAGTATAGGGAGTGCTAGCATTAAGGAGGAATGGTTACACAGCTATCTGATTCCCTTGCCGAAGCCTGACAAAGACCACAAAAAAATTCAGGGATATCGAATTATAACCATGCAGAATACAATAGGCAAGCTGCTGGAGAAGGTAATTGCCAGGAAAATATCAAGCCAACTAGAGAGGCAATGTGTTTTCCCACCTACCCTGGGTGGGTACCGTCCAAAAAGAGAAACCTGGACCAATGCAGCAGTCTTTGCCCATGATGTCTATGAAGGTTTCCACTCAGGCACTGAAACCACCAAATTATCACAACAGAATACCACAACGCTACCCATCGTAGGCCATGCTCAAGATGGGTAGCGTTGTGGTATTCTGTTGTGATAATTTGATGTGTCCAGTGTGTGCTGCGTGGTTACACACCCGCTTCACACGCGTGATCCGGGACTGTTTCCGGATCCGGTCAGGGATATGCACTACTGACGAGCTCAAATGAGGGCGAAACTCGAGTATAGTGCTTCCATATTGACGTGGATAGGCCTTAGGTTCATATCAGAGTGCGATTGGCGTTGCCAGTAGTGGGTTGTGCTCAATATTTAAATTTCAAATCCCGAAACAACCACATAATCAACTAATCAGAGAGTTGCTTTTTGCGGATGATGCTGCGATTACGACCCACTCTGAGGAAGAATTACAACATCTACTACCTGCATTCTCCAATGCTTGTTCTGAATTTGGTTTAACAATTAACAAAAAGAAGACACAGATTATGTCACAAGGTGCACATGGTGTACCATCAATCTTTATTGACGACGCCGAACTGGAGATAGTAGACCATTTTATATATCTTGGATCAGAGGTAAATAGCAAATTATCCCTCGATCAGGAAATCAACATCAGGATTGGCAAGGCAGCAACAACAATGAACATGTTAGCAAAAAGAGTCTGGGAGAACAGGAAACTTACTGCCAAAACAAAAGTCCTCGTCTACCAAGCCTGTGTCCTTAGTACTCTTCTTTATGGCAGTGAAACCTGGACAACTTACTCACGCCAAGAGAAACGTTTAAACAGCATTCATATGCGGTGTCTGCGAAGAATACTTGGTATTAAGTGGCAAGACAAAATCACAAATACTGAAGTATTGGAAAGATCAGGTTGTGTGACGGTGTATTCCATGCTCAGTCTTCGTAGACTTAGATGGATAGGACACGTTAGGAGGATGGATGATGGTAGAATACCAAAGGACATCTTTTTTTGGTGAATTACAAAAGGGTAGGAGATCTCAGGGTCGGCCTCTACTACGATACAAAGATGTGTGTAAGCGGGACATGATTGATACAGGCATTGATAATGCGCAATGGGAGCACGTCGCCGCTGAACGTGTTGCATGGAGGGCAACTATCAGAAATGGAATAAAGACAAAGGAGAAAATGATTGCAGATAAAGCACACACAGAGCGTGAGAGACGTAAGATGGTGCAAAATGGTGGACAGTACGACACATGTGGTTACAGGTAAAACAGAATGTGCAAAGTGAGGCAAATGGTAAAGCAAAGAATAGTCATAAGTCCACAGAACTTATGAAACAACAACAAGTGGAAATGTAAATTTGAGAGAAACCAAACAAGTACAAATTTGCAAAAATGTTCTAAACCAGAATATTTCAAATGATAATAAACATGTTATATATATGGGTGATATTACTGTATTGCGCCAATGTACAGTGATGGTAAATTGTAGAACATAGGATGAAATATATTTTCATTCATTGTTTATGATAAAAGATGTATACATGACATGGGTATATTATTAGTATGTATAGGTTTTATAGAATACTTATGCATTGCATGGATATTATGATACAATGAGGTAAATGAGTCTCATTGGTAAATGCATAATTGAAAGTGACAAAGGTATAAGTTGAATAGAGAAATGGTATAGAACAAACAGAAAACCAGTATCGCCATAACATCCATGGGCAATGATAGCTACCAGACAAATGAAGATCAGGTAAACATACCCCAAAATTGAAATACCTATGTAAAGTACAGAAGAGATAAATACACTACAAGCATCAAAGCAGCACCAAGGTCAAACATAACTCATTAACGTCAAAGTCAAAGCAAGAGCAATCCATTGATACAAAAGGGACAGTGAAAGCCATAGTCCATAATCACACACATATACCTTACTCAGAGCCTGGGGCTTGGATTGAGTAGGAAGCTCATGTATAGTACATGATTGAGGAGCTGCTAGGGATGTTTGATGAAACATTGGATCCTACGTCAGACTAGATCACATACCTCTGAACTTGAAAAGGAGGCTGTGACTACACGGAAGTCTAGGTGTAGACGGGTTACCGTGTCCGTATAATATATTATATTTTTGTTGTTGTGATGTTGTTTATTGATGAAAACTTGTCACGAGTCTAAATGAATCATGGAGGAGATAAGCTCATATGTAATGACAATAGACGTACATATATGTGCGAATATTGAGAGAGACCAAAGCGTGCGACCATAGAGTCCACCAAACAAACGGTAGTGTGTACTTATCCAACTCATGTCAAGAAGTATAAGACTGAGTAAAGGTAGTAAAAATGTTTACAACATTTTTAAAAAAAGGGGGGCATATTGCCCAAGAGATGGGTAAGAGAAAAACAGAGGCAAGTGTTCATCAATATTTTCAACCAAGGGTGTCATGTGCTAGTGTCACTAAGGCACGAGGTGATAAACTAACCGACAACTGGGACACGGAAGGGGGCGGAAGTTATGTGGTCACATGTACGCGCCCAGGTCAGAAGCCGGAAAACGTGCGCTCGGACAGTGCGAGCTGGGACGTGAGACAAGAAGGTTGATTTGGAGAAAGTTCTGAGTTTGAAAGCGTTTTGCGATGGTTACAGTTCTTCAAGATGCAGTCAACAGTGAAAGAGTGTTCTTGTTTACGAAAGCTGTGAGTGAAGAAGCAGTATCCCGAAGTTAACGACCGACGATGGGCCAGTAAATATCGACCAGTTGTGGTGAGAGAGCTGACCCCGTTTTCTGATAAGAATGGCGGAGCGAGAGACACGCCGTGACACGTTGTCCACCAGTGTGATGTGCGTAAGTAATTAAAACTGGTATGATCGTTTAGCAGCTAAGTATAGAGTCTATAGTGTGCAGCAACAGCATGAACAAATGACGATTAGTTGTGCCAGTTATTCTTTATGGACAGACAGTGGGTGGGATGGTCGTACACAGAACGCTGAAAGGCAATAGCTGGCGGTGTACGATGGCAACCACGGTGAGGACTGTGCTGTAATAAAGTGATCTTGTACTCTAAGGACGCTTTGAACTTTTGTTGTGTGCACGAAAGACTTGTACAGTATTTATACGAGCCTACAGAGATATTTCTGCTAAATCTTATAAACCCTAGACGAGAAACCAAGATGTCGGACATTGAGTGAGTGAGTACGGCTCTTGGCGTATATCTCAAATACGAGGCAGTGAGGACAAATTACGAGAAAGAGCTAAATTAAAGCTTTGTAAAACTACCTATAAAAAGAAAACCAGTTGACGGGATGGGAGATTTTCAAAGCACGCATTTTAAAAACTGCAAAAGTAACATGTGAAATCACAAAAACAAGCAAAACAGGGATACAGAAATTAACAATTTAGTGGAACGCCGAGGTAAAGAAAGCTGTAAAAGACAAAATGGGAAATTTTTTAATGTGGATGAAGAGCAAACAGGACCGTGATTACATAGAATATAGAATAGCAAGAAGACATGCGACTAGAATAGTAAAGAGAGAAAGCCAAAACGGTTGGGAGGAATATGGAGAAACCCTACATAAAAACTACAAAGGGGCAACTAGAAACTTCTACAAGAGGATCAGTGCAATGTGAACCAGAGCAGAATCAGTTGACCCAAGTTGAAATAATAAATAGCGAAAAAGAGGAGAAAAATAAGCGAACAAAACCAAATCATAATAATACGGAGGCAGAACTTTGAACAACTTCTCAACATTCCATTAAATGCCATCGAAAACTTAAAACCAGAGCAGCCGATTGGAAACGGGGACAATAGCTACGGTCAGCGACTAGAATGGTTACTGCTAAGAAGGAAAGCAATGGCAAACTACCTTCTTTACAGATGGTATAATGTTTTGCAATTTCATCGAAAACCAGAGAAACGGCGTAAATGGGTGCTCCATAGGAGCAGCCGGTAGAGGTAGTCATGTGCACCAGGTGACTCCAGACCGTTAGCAAGCGACTGAGTGCAAAAGAGTATTAATATTGAAAGTAGGAACTTGGACTGTTAGAACCATGAGTGGGACTGGGCAATTTGATAAAATTAAGAGCGAATTGAGAAGACTGAATTTTAACATGTTAGGTAAATGTGAGAACAGATGGCAAGGAATGGGCATTATAACATCCAAGGAATATGGCATTATCCATTCTGAGAAAAAACAGCGAGGCGTAGCATTTATAATGGGTGTAGAGAGATCAAAATCGATCAATGGATATTGGACTGTGTCAGACAGAACATTACTAGTAAAGTTTAGTAGAAGACCTTTTGATTTCAACATCACACAAGTTTACGCAACAACAACAGACAGCAGTGATGACAGCATCGATAAATTGTATAAAGATTTGGAGAATGTCTTCAAGAAATGTAAGCATTCCGAATTAAATATTAGATCATAATGAGTGACTTTAATGCTGAAGCTGGAAGTCAACAGGACGGATGTATAGTAGGCAAGTATGGACTAGAGGGACTGAATAAAAGAGGTTGCAGACGTGTACAGTGGGCAAAAGAGCATGACATGATTTTTGGAAGCACCTGGTATAAGCATCACCCAAGGAGATTATGAACATGGGGGAGTCCTGACCATCTCATTTCATCTCATCTCATCATGTTCCTCTTGTACCTTGCGGTGTCGAGGTGAAGTATAAACATCATGAGAGTGCCCGATTATGGGCTTCATATATCGATATTCCCATGGACTCTGCTATTCCCTCCGTCCAACGTTTACGTGGTCGGCCTCTTCCTCTGTTTCCATCTGGTCTGTACATCATTGCTTGTTGTGGTATGCTGTTGACTGGTAACCTACTTGCATGGCCAAACCATTTGACTTGCTGCTTTCTAATAAAATCTAGTGCTGCTTTAACCCCCACTTTAGTCCTGATTTCTTCATTTCTGATCTTATCTCTTCTTGATACGTTGAGTATTCTTCTCAGGAATCTCATTTCTGTTGTTGTGATTTTTCTTTTCTCTTTTTCTGTCATTGTCCAGGTTTGGCATTGGTAGCATAGAGTTGGTAGGAAGATTGTGTTGTAAAGTGCTTTCTTAGTAGTTATTGATACATGTTTGTTCTTTAGTATTGGTGCCATTTGTCCAATGAGTTGGTTTGCCTTATTGCACCTATTTTCGATCTCGTCTTCTGATCTGCCATTTGATGATATTATACTTCCTAGGTACTTGAAACTCTTTACTTGTTTCAATGGATGTTCGTTTAGGTGAATTGTTGTTGTTTGTTCTTCTTTAGTTATAGTCATTACCTCTGTTTTGCTTGTGCTAATTTTCATGTTATGTTCCCTACACATTTCGTTTAGACTATTCATGTGGTCTTGTAATTCAGCTTCTGATTTTGCTATTAGTGCTTGGTCGTCCGCAAACAGGAGTTCTCTAATGGTTAGATTTGCAGATGCTTCTTCTTCTGTGTTCTCGTCATGCGGTATTCTTGCTGTCTCTGTTTGGCTGGTTTCTTTACATATGTTGTCTATATATGTTATGAACAAGAGAGGGGACAGGACACAACCTTGTCGTACTCCAGATCTTATGGTGAAGGGTTCTGAGTGTCCTCCAGTTGCTCTCACTATGCATTCACTGTTGTTGTATAAACTTCTACATAGGTTTGATAGATGTGTACTCACTCCATATTGTTTAAGGATTTCCCACAGCTTGTTTCTATCTACTCTATCGAATGCCTTTTCTTGGTCGACAAAGGCTAAGTAGAGTGTTTCATTGAATTCGATTAAATTTTCTATAAGTTGTCTAAGATCAAAAATGGCATCTGTGCATCCTTTGTTTTCCCTAAATCTAAGTTGTGTTTCGCTTAGCTGGGGTTTTAAAGTAGTTCGTAATCTTTTTTTCAAGAATTTTGCAAAATATTTTCCCAGTATGACTCAACAGTGAAATGCCTCTGTATTCCTGACCATAATATCCGAAATCAGATTGATTACATTATCATCAACAGAAGATTTCGAAATGCCTTGAAAGTCGCAAAAACTATACCAAGCGCAGACTGTTACAGCGATCATAGATTAAGTGTAAGCAATATACACACGCGAAGGGTTTACGGACGTGGTTCGTGATCCCGCATACCCGCGTTCTAAACACATCTGCGCGAGATTTGGCAACAGACCGCGCTGCGTTGGTTTTTGTACGAAATGGTATGGATGCCAGTCGTCCAGAAAATAATGGCAAACTACTGAACATAAACTTGCCAAGAAATTAAAACAACAGAAATTGCTGGTGTTGACTGCACTGTCCACTAAAGGATATGCAACTAACTAATATACATATAAACGTATAGAAGGTCAAATATACACCAAGAATTGAAAAAATTATCTACTTGCACTGAAGAGAGAGAGAGAGAGAGAGAGAGAGAGAGAGAGAGAGAGAGAGAGAGAGAGAGAGAGAGAGAGAGAGAGAGAGAGAGAGAGAGAGAGAGAGAGAGAGAGCAGATAAAAGATACATTCAACGTAGAGGTAAAGAACAAATTCGATGCATTGTCCGATATGGACATATTATTTCAAGATATAAGCGACCGATGGGAAATATTAAAGAAATCAGTCAGCAGAAACAACTATTGAAGATGATGTGACGTAAGAGATGAATGAGGGAAGACATCTTAAAACTCATGGAAATAAGAAGAAATAACAGAGATAACCATTAGAAATATAAAGAGATGCAAGGGAAAATTAGTAAACTTTACAAAGAGGCGAAAGAAGCATGACTCGAAGAAAATTACAGGGAAATTAAAAACCAACACAACAACCGTAGTACCAAATTAATGCACAAAAGAATTAATGACGTCACTAATGAACAGCAAAATCCTACAGGAAAAAGAAAAGATTTTACATGAGTAGTCATATTATGTGAAAGACCTTCACCATGATACAAGAGAAGACCAGTCCGATATTCGGAATAATAATGAATCGACATCAATTTTGGGGATGGAAGTTCATAATTCTCTTAACCATTTTAAAACTGGCAAGACACCAGGTCCAGCCAACATCACAACAGAAATTATCAATGCCTGAGACCTTAGAAGAATATGGCATAGACCAAGTCACCAGACTGCTGAAGACAATATGTGATAGTGGATCCTGGAGAAATACCTCCTGAATTATGTAATTTTATATTTATTGCAATCCCGAAGAAATCAGGAGCCTTGGAATGTGATAAAATTCGAACAATTAGTCAAATGAGCCACATAACGACGATTTTGCTAAGAATCATCATTCAAGGAGTTGGGAAGAAAATACAACCCAAAATAAGAGAAGAACAATGTAGGTTCGTAGAAGGCAAGGGTACAGTGAATGCTGTGTATATGCCGAGAGCATTAATTGAACGTTCTATAGAAGTAAACATAGATCTGCATATTTGCTTTATTGACTACACAAAGGCTTTCGATAAAGTAAGACATGCCAACATGATGAAAATGCTTGCATATCTACAAATTAATGAGAAAACATTAGACTTGTAAAACACAACATATTATATATTCGAAACAACAAGCTGCCATAAAGATAGATAATGAAGTAGGTCAATATCAACCTATTAAGAGAGGTGTGCAACAGGAATATAATTATTGTTTGTTTCCTTTAAGAAATAAGTAACAGTTGTATATGCATTTTAGTCACTCTACGATATCAGCTTGAGAGCCATGGGTGGCCAGTAGCTTGTCTGTCGGTTCAGTGGCCATAGGTTCGAATTCACACCGAAGAGAATTTGGTGGTTTTCGGATAAATGCTGTCTTCGGCAGTGAAGGCTTCTGGCGTAAAATTGACCGCACAACCCTGGAGTGGGGACTGATATAAAGTAATGGTCTAGCACTATATTCCTAGTACGCGTTATGACCTGTAAACGGGTCCTTTGCTTGACTACACTGTTTAGACAGCGGGAGTTGTATATGGTGCTACACTATCTTGACTACACTGTTTAGACAGCGGGAGTTGTATATGGTGCTACACTATCTTGACTACACTGTTTAGACAGCGGGAGATGTATATGCTGCTACACTATCTTGACTACACTGTTTAGACAGCGGGAGTTGTATATGCTGCTACACTATCTTGACTACACTGTTTAGACAGCGGGAGTTGTATATGCTGCTACACTATCTTGACTACACTGTTTAGACAGCGGGAGTTGTATATGCTGCTACACTATCTTGACTACACTGTTTAGACAGCGGGAGTTGTATATGCTGCTACACTATCTTGACTACACTGTTTAGACAGCGGGAGTTGTATATGCTGCTACACTATCTTGACTACACTGTTTAGACAGCGGGAGTTGTATATGCTGCTACACTATCTTGACTACACTGTTTAGACAGCGGGAGTTGTATATGCTGCTACACTATCTTGACTACACTGTTTAGACAGCGGGAGATGTATATGCTGCTACACTATCTTGACTACACTGTTTAGACAGCGGGAGTTGTATATGCTGCTACACTATCTTGACTACACTGTTTAGACAGCGGGAGATGTATATGCTGCTACACTATCTTGACTACACTGTTTAGACAGCGGGAGATGTATATGCTGCTACACTATCTTGACTACACTGTTTAGACAGCGGGAGATGTATATGCTGCTACACTATCTTGACTACACTGTTTAGACAGCGGGAGTTGTATATGCTGCTACACTATCTTGACTACACTGTTTAGACAGCGGGAGATGTATATGCTGCTACACTATCTTGACTACACTGTTTAGACAGCGGGAGATGTATATGCTGCTACACTATCTTGACTACACTGTTTAGACAGCGGGAGATGTATATGCTGCTACACTATCTTGACTACACTGTTTAGACAGCGGGAGATGTATATGCTGCTACACTATCTTGACTACACTGTTTAGACAGCGGGAGTTGTATATGCTGCTACACTATCTTGACTACACTGTTTAGACAGCGGGAGTTGTATATGCTGCTACACTATCTTGACTACACTGTTTAGACAGCGGGAGTTGTATATGCTGGTACACTATCTTGACTACACTGTTTAGAAAGTGGGAGTTGTATATGCTGCTACACTATCTTGACTACACTGTTTAGACAGCGGGAGTTGTATATGCTGCTACACTATCTTGACTACACTGTTTAGAAAGTGGGAGTTGTATATGCTGCTACACTATCTTGACTACACTGTTTAGACAGCGGGAGATGTATATGCTGCTACACTATCTTGACTACACTGTTTAGACAGCGGGAGTTGTATATGCTGCTACACTATCTTGACTACACTGTTTAGACAGCGGGAGATGTATATGCTGCTACACTATCTTGACTACACTGTTTAGAAAGTGGGAGTTGTATATGCTGCTACACTATCTTGACTACACTGTTTAGACAGCGGGAGATGTATATGCTGCTACACTATCTTGACTACACTGTTTAGACAGCGGGAGTTGTATATGCTGCTACACTATCTTGACTACACTGTTTAGAAAGTGGGAGTTGTATATGCTGCTACACTATCTTGACTACACTGTTTAGACAGCGGGAGATGTATATGCTGCTACACTATCTAGCATGAGATTGGAAGATGAGATTGTGACGGCAGCCTTCCGACGGTTGGAGGGCAGCACAGCCACACATGTTGTGTTTGTAGTGGACTAACAGAGTATGCTAGGGAAATGGAACCTGTCATGTTTCTGATGGAGTACCGAGCATCGCTCAACAGGGTGGAGATACTGTGAATATCATAGATTTTATGCTTTGGGCGTACAGTTGGGTGGAGTTGATGGAGTACCGAGCATCGCTCAACAGGGTGGAGATACTGTGAGTATCATAGATTTTATGCTTTGGGCGTACAGTTGGCTAGAGCACTGAACAGGATGATATGTTATATGCTGATGCGCCCCTGAGCAGAGAATTACTTTACAATAAAGGTACGGGGAGTAATATCTATGTCACCGAGTGGAGAGTGCAGCTCAACAGATGGAGTATCCTTAATGGAAAGACTGGCTCCCAAAGAAGTATGTAGAGCATCTGGTTGATGATGAAAACGTAAAGGAATTGCCAGGCAGATACTGGAATAATCAGTGTGAGAACTCTTGGTGGCTTTTGGAGATTGGGGCGGAGCATGTGTGACAATGTCCCGAGTACATCGATGTCCATTCTTACATTAAGTATTAAGTATTTAATTACTTGGGCATGTTTGGTGAAAGGATGAATATTAACAGCCGAGTTGATCCAGAAAACCAAAGACCGAGATCTGTGGAGAGTCCTGAACGCCTACGCCGGCCGGCATGGCACTTGATGATGATGATGCACTTCCTCAAGTACCATCGATTTTAAAAAAAACATTTTTCTAAAAAGAACTGATAAACAGAACTTAATTCACTCCTCAAGAATTTACACACTAGATTATCTGTTACTGCTTTGTCTTCTGAATTGTCGAGTCAAGCCTGTATACAATGATCTTCATCTATGCCAAATAACGCTTTAGTATTTGTTCTCGGATGTGCCTAAATTGTTATATCATGTAATTATAGCTTTGTACACTTATTTTTTTATTATCCTATATACGTTTTGGTCAGCTAAGTATTGTATTAATTCAAAATTGTAAGTTTTCTAGCTAAAAGGTTGCATCATTCTAAATCCTAAATTCATAATGTGACGTTTGATAATCATTGAACTGCTATTTTAGTTTTCGCAATGCTCTATTTCTGATTTAATTCACACAAACTTGGGGAAAGTTCTAGCGACGTATGCGGCTCAATGCCCCACACAATTTGTGAGCCCCCCGGGTTATGAACATATGCACAAAGAGAAAGTGATCATCAATTGTAAGTTTACATGATGACAAGTATCTCGCCTCGGTTACGTCACAGTGTCTTCCCGCAATCTAAAACATTCACGGTCGTCATGAATGACAACATATAAGACACAACAGTTGATAAACATAAACTTGTGGTTTTAGATTAAATAACAACTCCATTTTATTAAACTCTAGTGTCTGCCTAAAGACAGTGTGACAGTCAAGTTAGATCAGTACTTTCCTGTGTTGTATGTGGTTTAGACTGACACCAGTTTACCGTAAGCCTGTTTCAGTTCTCGTTACAGAATAACTGACGAAAGGTTGTCCGATACTTACTACTCATGTAGTAATATATGAAGATATTCATAGATGAATTAGTCGACTCCAGGGCGAAGGCAACTCCTGAGACAACTAAAAACATATTTTTGTATTTGCCATCTACAGCAAGTTCTGTCTCACAGGTCATGGCCAGAAAGATAATGCACACAGGAATAAAACAAACAATGAAGAGTGTGGAGATGATGACGACCATCTTGGCTATCTTCTGGTCACGACTGGACAAGTTTTCTGATTGGTTAATCCCAGTTGCTTTGGTTCGCCATTTTGTTTTTCTGTGAAGTGTAACCACCAAAGTTAGTGTCGATACTACAATTGTCATAAATGCTGCAAAAGGGACGACCACGTTATTAATAGCAAATGACACTTTTTCAACGGGTTCCCGATTGTCACTGTTGACTAAACCCAACATCGTCTTGTTTTGGTCTGGATACCATTTCCAACCGAAGCTGTTGACACAGTAGATGGGAGTGATGCTGCAGGCTAGAACCAGGAACATACAGGCAATGATCACTGCTATCTTCTTGGACGTTACAATGGACTTCACCTGTAAGGCAACCCATGTGCAAATATCAATATACTTTAGTAAACCAATGATTTGCTTACCGTCGCAACTGCATAGAGGCCTTGCAAATAACTTAGCAGGCTGAAGCGTTAAGGCCTTTTTATATGCTTTACCACCAATGACAGCATGTACCTGTTGGTTACTCCCCCCCCCCCCCCCTCCCTAATTTTGTGACATTTAAGTTTAGGATTACAATTGTATTACATATTAATCAACATCTGTTATTCGTATTAGTATAGTCCTTATCTTGTAGTGACATCTTATGGACAGCCAAAGCGAGAAATCTGGACATTTTGAGGGAAGCCAAATCGCAAACACAACTTATCACAAACATAAGAAATAAGCAGTCATCGTATTTCGGCCACATTATTAGAAGACAAAAACTGGAACATATCGTGACAACCGGAAAGATTTGCGGAAAGAGAGATAGAGGAAGGCAGCGTGAGAAGATTCTTGACAGTCATTTTTCATGGCACGGAAAGAAGTTAACACATGAAATGTTTCTGCCGTCGGAGATCGCAATCTGTGGAGAGGCATGATCGCCGACGCCAGCCAGCGAGGCACGGGATGGTGATGATGACTTCTTATGATGAAGTAAAATCGTCTATTCCAATCTTTGTGCTAATTTGTGGACAGTGTGCATGGAATTGAAAATGGGCAACTCGCGTCCAAAAACCCCAGTAAATTAACCGAACACTGGTTGAATCGGATAGTTTAAACAGGAACATCCTAGAGTGAAAGATCTGAACACTGAAACACTCTCTTGCACAGCATCGGGTTTCTGAAAGTGAACATGTTGACTAGTTTTATACAGAACTGACAGAAAGTATAGTTCATAGAAGAAGAGGCAGAAATCAACTCGCGCGAAAATGGATACAAGACACTGAAAACACGTTGGGAATGAAAAATGTTTGGAACAGGCAAACAGATCGAGAAACTTGTAGGCGTGACGTGATGAGAACGACTTCATGATTATGATCTATTTTATGACCATATAGGAATACCAACTTGTAAACTGACTGTTCCAATTAGTGAAAATAATTAATTTAGTACTGTTGATGTGAGTTTTTAGACCATATTGTTAGCTTTCCATATGTACTATATCCATCAGATTCTGCAGCTTCTGTGGTCCTTTACCATAAAGATTGTCTCATCTGTATATCTAGTTAGTTAGTTAGTTAGTCGCAGTTCCAACTTCACAGCAACGGGTCGTCCCCATTATGCTCCGTTCCTGTGCCAGTGAATATCATACAAAACGCTCCCCACCGCCCAAAGTGAAAAGTGGAAAAGACAGGAGTCTCGACAAACAACAGCCCGCACAGATGCACTGTGCATAATGCCGCCGCCAGAATGTCAACACAATAGACCCCCACAAAACACCCAGTTCATTTCTGATGGAATCTGCAGCCATTTTCCCATTCTGGATGTTTATAGATGTTTTCCTGGATGTTCACCCACACAGTCCACGAAATACAGTTCATCGTCGATGGCAGTAGCAGTCAACCAGAAGTCCAGCAGCCACGCATTTCTGCATAAGGCAAAAACCGGTCAACTCTGGGACGTAGCCATCTGTCATCACTCCGAACATGCAGTCACGTTCCAAACACCCTCGGACAGATTCACAAGCACTTCACACGAAACTCACAGCTCACAGTGTCGCGCCACGCACTCACTCAGTAAAAGGGCGACGGAACCATCAAGCCTCCTTAGTCGCCTCTTACGACATGCGTGGTAGGCTGCAGTGTTGCTATTCTTTGCTTCCCTTATGGGCCCCGGCAACACACGGGAGATCTGTATATCTGAGATTGTTGATGTTTTGTCCTGCGATGTTTAACTCGATACGGCTTTAAATATAACTGAAAACGTTGCCTGTAAGTTGATAAGCCGGTGGGTAACACACACACACACACACACACGCACGCGCATACACGCACGCACACGCACACACACCTGCCTAGTACCACTTCCTGTGGCTTTCACTAAAGTTTGATGGTTATTATATCCTACATTTGCCAGGGTGTCCCAAAATGTGGTTATTGTAAGCAGAATACCCTTACACTCAAAGGTTATAGCTTAACGTTTGCTATTAATTTCTCCATGTCATATTCTGTCAACTGATTTACTGCATTCTCATAAAATATATTTTTATAGAGATTACTTAACATCAATAGCAAGCAAACTGTTAATCCATATCGACATGACAGTTGTGTGACATCGTGTATAACATTTCTATACTAACCTTCAGCGGTATGGTAACACACAGGCACCTCTCCAAGGTGATCAGGGCGGTGATACAGCTGGTGATACGAGTGAACACGACGTGCGGCCACCCTCCCGTCAGATAATCAATCTCCAGAACAACAAACGGCAGGTCAGCTTCTTGGAACACTGGGGTCAGGCCAACATCCAGCCATAACACAGTCAACAGACAGCCCATGTCTGAGATCGCCAGCCCTGCACAAAACGGAGCAGCCATAGTCTATGAAGCTAAATGAATTAAGTGGGGGGTGGGGGGTGGGGAGAGAGAGAGAGAGAGAGAAAGAGAGAGAGAGAGAGAGAGAGAGAGAGAGAGAGAGAGAGAGAGAGAGAGAGAGACAGACAGACAGACAGACAGACAGACAGACAGACAGACAGAGAAAAGAAGAGGAGCAAAAAAATCAAAGAATTACAGAGCGATATATCAGCACTACAACTTAAAATAACAGAAAAAAACTAGAGTGTAGAAGTCAAATTTAATTATGACACTTGAAAATCGCAGAGCAGTAAAGAGACGGAAACAGAAGAAAAAGTCATTGTCAAATGGGATTTGTCCAACAAATCTAGGACACACGTAGCCCGTAATATTCTACCTTTACAGGATGCAAAAGATACAGTTTGGTAGACATAAACGATTTTAAGCAAAATAACAGAAAGAAAAAGAATGAAGAGTTCTAGTGAATGTAAATAATTATATAAGGAAATACATGCGATGTACAGACAAGAAAAACAGTAGTGTAAGTAAACTGATGTAACTTTACTGTGAACTACCTGTTTTCATCAACAAATTACTTCTTCAGAAGGCATGTGAGTAAACTAATGTAACTTACTGTGGAATACCTGTTTTAATCAACAAATTACTTCTTCACTAGGCATGTGAGTAAACTAATGTAACTTACTGTGGACTACTTGTTGTAATCGAGAGATTACTTCTTCACATGGCATGTGAGTAAACTAATGTAACTTTACTGTGAACTACATTTTGTAATAGACAGATTACTTTTTCACACGGCATGAAAACAGGATATATAAACATGTACAACTTTACAATGAAATTATGTTGTTACAATCAACAGCTGCCCACTTCACGTGGATAGTACCCACATACCAAGAAAACTGACGTTGACCGGGTCCGAGAAGCCTTGCTTGGTCAAACAAATGATGTTGATTACGTTTGTCACTGTCCCAAACACACCAAGAACCTGGCACACTACAGCGTAACAGATCCACTGGAACAGCCATAGCAAGTAATCGCTGACGATCCCCTCTGTGGTTCTGTGTACACTTGATGCAGTGTCATCAAATAATAGCGTCTCTGAGACATTGCTGGTTGCAGGTGGGAGCAGTTCGTTCATTTCCTGGGTGACGTGTGAAGATGACAAGATCATGACTAGAACTGCGGAATATTTCAGTAGAGTACATCCTTGAACATTAAAGAAGGCAACATCGTAATGGGCAAAGATCAGACCTTAATACGTGAAAGTCTTAGTAACGATTCACGAGAGGAACAGTATGATTGATTTTCCATATAATAGTTGCGTTCAGCGAAGAACCGATATCACATAACTTTGGATATTTCCATACGCTTTCCGTTTCCACCTTTAACAATCAGAGAATAGTCATTGTGCTATTGATACTAATTGCATATAGTCTGATTGTGTCTCCACCTTCAGCAATTAGAGAATAATTCTAGTGCTATTGTTACCAGCTGCAGTCTTACTGTGTCTCCACCTTCAGCAATTAGAGAATAGTTCTAGTGCTATTGTTACCAGCTGCAGTTTTACTGTGTCTCCACCTTCATCAATTAGAGAATAGTTCTAGTGCTATTGTTACCAGCTGCAGTCTTACTGTGTCTCCACCTTCAGCAATTGGTGAATAGTTCTAGTGCTATTGTTACCAGCTGCAGTCTTACTGTGTCTCCACCTTCAGCAATTAGAGAATAGTTCTAGTGCTATTGTTACCAGCTGCAGTCTTACTGTGTCTCCACCTTCAGCAATTAGAGAATAGTTCTAGTGCTATTGGAACCAGCTGCAGTCTTACTGTGTCTCCACCTTCAGCAATTAGAGAATAGTTCTAGTGCTATTGGAACCAGCTGCAATCTGTGTCTCCGCCTGGCTTTTCCTGGAAATACTAAGTTTCGACCAGATCCTGTAGTCGCTCCCTGCCATGCCATTCTCTCCAGACTATAATGATGTGTCTGTTGTTCCACTCTGTACACTTGATCCACAGAGCCCAGACCACAACTGCCCTATCGTGCACCAGTACTCCATCCAGCAGTGTAGATCTATCCAAGTCAATCCCAGCAGTGTAGATCTATCCAAGTCAATCTGCTCGTTCCCCAAGACACCAGAATGTCCTGGAGAAAAGATACATAAATGATTTTTATTTTTGAACTGAAGAAAACTCAATCAATCAATCGTGTGCCATGCCGGAAAGCGTGGGCGGTCATGACTCGCCATTTCACTCAATCACCAGAGTCGTGGATCAGCTCAGTGTTCCTGTCTCGTCCATGCCATGTGGCCAAGCTATCCAGGTGTTTTCCTCTCGGTCTTCCTCTTGGTCTGTTCCCCTCGATCTTGCCAGTTGTCACTAAGTTCTCCAATCCATTTCTTCTCATAACATGTCAAAAAAAGTTTGACTGTCTTCGTCTAATTTCTCTAATCAATTTACGATTTTCATTTGTCTCCTGTAGTACTTGGTCATTTGTTTTTCTATCTGTCCATGGTACTCTTTGCATTTTCCTCAGAAACCACATTTCTACAGCCATCAGTTGTCTTTCAGCTTGACTGCACATTGTCCAAGTTTCACATCCATAACTAAAGAACAGGCTCTATGTATCCCTTCAACACTCTTTTTCTCGTTTCAATTGACATCTTTTTCTTGGTCAGAATGTTTTTCATCTTGCTAAAGGCTACTTTCGCCATGGTGATTCTTGTTCTAATCTCTTCAAGGCATCTCCCATCAGATGTTATGACTGTTCCGAGATAATTGTACCGATTCACTTGTTGAAGCAAGCTACTCTGCTCACATTTCCGTATAATAATGAGGGACCACCAATTTTAAAGATGGAAGTTCAGATGAAAACAGACAACATTATAACTGAAAAGCTTAGTGCCTTAGAAGAATATGAAATACACCAAGTCACCAGACGGCTGAACACAATATCTAATGCTGGAGATATAAGATATGCCTCCTGAATTATGTAAATCTTTATATATTGCAATCCCGAAGAAATCAGCAGCACTGGAGTGTGATTAACATCGAACAATTAGTATATTGAGCAACATCACGAATATTTTGCTACGAATCATCATGCAAAGAGTTATGGGGGACAACAACCTGAAATAGGGGGAAAACAATGTTGGTTTGTAAAAGGCAAGTGTAAAAGAAATGATGATTATTTCGTGACAAATTAATAAAGCGTTTTATAAAGTAAATAAATAATAATAAATATAAGATAATATTTGCCTCATTGATTATACAAAGGTTTTCAATAAAGTTAGACATGTTTTCAGGATGAAGTTGTTTCCATGTCTACAAATTGATGGAACAGAAGGTAGACTTGTAAATAAATAGAGTGTTGAAGTGCTATAAAGAATTTATACTATTCTATGCATTCGAAAGATGAACAGTAAGCAGACAGAATGAGAAATGTCTAATGATAATGGAAATGTTGTTTCTGAGAGAAATAGTTATATATTGGGTTGATTCGATTCGATTCGATTGGATTATATCATTACCCTACCCTTTTCAACTTCACAGATAAGTTATATTAGGGCCCATCCCTGGCTCAGATTAATAATCCCATGACTGAGTCAGCCACAAATAGCCGCTGCCCACGGGTTTGCCTAGGCAGGATATTAATTTGAAGGTGATTGTTGTCCAGACAAAACCGAATGGATAGATTTACAAGAAAGAAATGAAATTTTATTAGAATATAAGACGTAGATAGTCAAGATTTGTTGGACATGTTATGAGAAGAAAATCTACAAAGCTTGGTGATAACTGGCAACATTGATGGAAACAGAGCAAGAGGAAGGCAGAGAGATTAAAAGTTGACTACATGACATATTGGAGACATAAATACTGAACTGATCCAAGACCCTGGTATCGTGTGAGATGGCGAGCAATAATCGCTAACGCTTGTCGGCATGACACATGTTGAGTTTGAGAGAACATCAAGGCATCTCGAACCTCTTGAAAATTAATGCTGGCACTACATTTTCAGCTTTCGTTATATTCGGTGGCACTGGTAATAACACACTATCACTTTCTAGTGTCAGTCATGTCCAGATATCACCATGTTTACCATTCAAGGTGTACTTGCATTTGGCGCCAAGTGTCCTCGCACACTGCGGAATTTGCTAAGGAGTGGGTCCGAGCACTTATGGACGAATGGTTCGATGTGCAGTGAGGATGATCTGTCAACTAACAAATACACATACCATTTCAATTTCAGAGACATGGTGTTGTTTATGAGCCAGTTCTCTTCGGTGTCCACAACTGGCAGAATGTCGGCAGTTTTGTTCTGCTCGGTCCGCAGTATTCTACCAATCTGCTTATAGCGCCCTATTCAATGTAAAACGAAGTATTCCTTTAGTGAATTTAAACACAGAAGCTACAAACAAAATGCTGCACGATTTATTGCCTGGCATATTTCGCCATATCTCGTCAGGTGTATACTGCAGAAATATATACTCGTATCATATGAAATAAATAAAACTATGCTGCATAGACTACACAAAAGCATTTAACAATGTGAAGCACGAAGAAATAATGCAATTACTAGAGCAACTGAACATTGACGGCAAAGATCTGCGAATAATAAAGAACATATATTGGCAGCGAACAGCAGCCATAAGAATCAACAACCTGGTAGGAATACTTCAGTGTATAAAGAAGGGCGTCAAACAAGGTTGTGTATTGTCTCCTGATTTGTTCTCATTGTACAGTGAATAAATAATGAGATCTACATAAAATATGCCAGTTATCCTGGTTGGTGGACATAATATAAATAAATAACTTACGTTATGCTGATGACACCGTCTTGATAGCAAAAATGTCAGAACGATCTACAGGAAATGATAGATATAGTGATTGTGGAGAGTGAAAGAATGGGCCTTAGTTTGAATAATAGAAAGACAGAAGTCGTGGTAATATCAAAGAAACAAATTGTGCCTAAATGTGCAATTAAAGTACATGACGTTATTTTGGGGCAAGTGCAGAAATTCAGATATCTAGGAACATGGATAACATCAGATGGAAGATGCATCACTGAGATAAAGAGCAGAATAGGACAAACGAAAACTGCATTCCATCAAAAGAATAAAGCTTTATGCAATAAGTCACTGTCCTTAAACGTCAGAAAAACAGTTCTTGCATGTTACATAGAACCAGTTTTAACATACGGCTGCGATTCCTGGACAATGAGCAAACAGGCGAAAAAAAAATCCCTGGAAGCCTTGGAGATGTGGTTTCATAGAAGATAGCTGAAAATTAACTGGACAGCCAAAATAAGCAATCAGGATATTTTAAGGGAAGCTGAGTAGCAAAGACAACTTATCACAAACATCAGAAAGAGACAGTGATCGTTTTTGACCACGTTATGAGAAGACAAAAACTGGAACATGTTGTGACAATCGTAAAGATTTGCGGAAAGAGAGGTAGAAGAATACATAGTGAGAAGATTCTTGACAGTCTTGTGTCATGGCACGAATTGATTCATGATGTCGGAGATCGTAATTTGTGGCGAGGTACGATCAACCAGTGCCATATAGCAAGTGCCCAGGAATGACGTAATATAAATAGAGCAGAAACCCTTTAAGCCGAAATGCAAGAAAATAGAAAAGACGTCTTGACATCAGGGTAAACGTCACACCGAGAAAACAATAGCAACGGGAGACTTGCGGGGAATTAGGAAGACGGTGGTGCATTTTCAATGTCGGAGAATTGAAGTTGGCTAAGGATTAGATTGGCATCAAATCAGTGGCTTAAATAGGAGCAGCAGACGGGAAAGAAGAGTTGCCAAGAATGATACGTAATATCGCCACGGATAAACGAACCTGCAAGCGGAGAATTAGTATATTTGTTGCAGAGAGGCGAGACGCATACTGGATGGAGAGAAGGACGAATTCCAGAGGACAAGTAAGGCAACATGTAAACATTTGGTAATAACCCAGGTTTGTGATTTATCCTATATTAATTTTTCAATAATAATACTCACTGCCGGCCCTGGCGACACAGGCCCTGTGAAATTTGAAATATTGTATGTGATAATCCAACCTTGTACGTTATGGAAAATTAAATGAAGATTTTGGTTGTTGAACGTCCAGGAATCGACTTTCCTCATTCAAGTTATAGTTAGCTCGCCGAGTTCATATTACTGTTACTTATTCTTGCGAGCCGCAGTTATTTCATTATCGATTGTCTGTTGGAATTGATGAACAACCCGTTGGCAGTAATATGGCAACCACGCCAGCCGGCAAGGCAATGGATGATAATGATGAAAACAATTAAAACGCATAGTCACAGCTATAATAGTACCTGTGACTATATGTTATAATTGTTTGAGCTGAAGTATTAATCAGTGATCCAGACTCACGTCCGTATGTTACAACAATTTACTGTCATGTTTTTCCAGGTGTTGGACTATAGGCTCTTTATTCTGTTTAATTTGTGTCCTGCTTTGGCAAGTCTACGTTTAACTTCTTTTGAAAAGTCTCAATTTGTATTGATTACGGAGGCAAGATATTCACAGTGTGATACATTTTCAGTTTCTTATTTGTTTATTGTAATTTCGAGTACATGTGAATTTGCATTAATAAATAGCATTATTAGTTATTAATAATATGTTATTTTCCGAGCAATGAACCAATAATAAATACTCATGCGAATAACACAGTCATTCAATGTTCATGTAGGGAAACAATACAATTTACCAACGACATATTATCAGTTTGTGGACACAACATCTTTATATAAGATATATATATATATATATATATATATATATATATATATATATATATATATATATATATATATATATATATATATATATATATATATATATTAGACTATGTAAACAAGTGGTTTATGCAGTGCTACTCACATAGTCAAATGACACCAACTAAACTACGTTAGTGCATCATGATATATTGTTATCGTAAAACCAAGGTACAATTATCGCAGCAATTAAAATAGGAAATATAATTAGATGTCTCTGAAATTTTCTAGAAACTGCTGTTATTTGCCCTGACTTGTCTAGGATGTATTATAATGACCATTATTATTTTTTTAACGTAAAATACCTTGGAATTGACAAAACATCTGTAATAATAAGATACAATTATTATGTGTTTCGGTTAAACAGTAAGTAACAATGACAAATACATTGTTGTCTTCTATCAGTGTTGAATATTACACTAATACAAAGAAATGATACGATTGAGGGAGTCTGCGGGGATGTTTTGTTGAGAGTTGATATGTTATTATAATGTCGATATCATAGGCTGCTCTCTATGAAATGTCCGATGAACATCTTTTACATTATTTTGCATTGAAATCTTAGTCGCCAGAAATGAGATATCGGTGCTGTAACTGGTCTAACATAAGCCTCTCTGGTTTAAGACACATATACCACCTATATTATTGCATGGAACAAAAACAAATCGAGGCCTATCTCAGACACAAAGTTAACTCTAGTAATGTTTGACAACGGATGTATTACTCTAGCGCCAGACAACGAGAATTGATACAACATACAGAACTAGGGTAAAGGGTGGATTAGAAACCCACATAACTGGCTGAAATCATCAATTTAAAATCCACATAATTGGGTGGAGGGGGAGGGAGAGGAGAGAATCAATAACACAAGCATGGGGTTTGTGAAAAGGACCAATTACAAACATATATCTAGACACAGAGGCCGGCGTGGCCGAGTGGTTTAACGAGCCCGTGCTTAAACTCTGTGTTCGTTGACACCAGTCAGCTGGACGTAAAAGCTAAGTTTTTGTTCAAAAAGCAATGGCAAACTACTGAACGTATAAGTGCATAGCAAATAATAACACTTTTTGACGTAGTGATTATGAGGAAGTTGATCGTGCTGGTAGCAGTAAGGATAATAATACAAACGTTGTTACTGGCAGCCATAACTTCATAAATTGTAGATTTGGAAAATATATTGGGATGAGATCATTGTACATGTCTTACCTTAATGTTGTGATAGTATTGTCAATGAAGAACTCATTTGCCCTTCTCGCATATAATATATACTTGGTAGATTAAAAACGGCTGCTCCGTGGCGAATGAGTTACGGACGAAATTCGTAATTCCGCATACCGCGTTCGAAACACAGATGCGTGTGGTTTGAAAGCAGACCGTCTTGTGATGGTTTCCCATGAGTGCCGGTCGTTCAGAAAGCAATGGCAAACTACTGAACGTAAATTGGCCACGAGATCACGAACAGAAACACAATACTGGGATTGGTTGCAACTTCCTGTAAAGGATATGCATCTAACTTGACTTAGATTAAAAACACGGTGGTGCGTTACTTTAGAGTGGGGAACACTGGAAAATTACGGAT
>JACEFZ010023770.1:0-31272 GCA_014155875.1 Cepaea nemoralis
ACCCCCTTTTTTTTCACTTCTACTGAATATCCCCTTTCATGATCAGGAGGGTGATATATACTTCACTCACCCAGATGGCGGCCTCTACAATGCTCAGAGATTTAAGGTCAAGACCAAAATTAGGAGGGTACTGATCAGAGAGTTGCTTTTTGCAGATGATGCTGCAATTATGATCCACTCTGAGGAAGAATTACAATGTCTACTATCTGCATTCTCCAATGCTTGTTCTGAATTTGGTTTAACAATTAGCAAAAAGAAGACACAGATTATGTTACAAGGTGCACATGGGGTACCATCAATCTTTATTGACGACGCCGAACTAGAGATGGTAGGCCATTTTACATATCTAGGATCAGTGGTAAATAGCAAATTATCCCTAGATCAGGAGATCAACATCCGGATTGGTAAAGCAGCAACAACAATGAACAGATTAAGAAAAAGAGTCTGGGAGAACAGGAAGCTTACTGCCAAAACAAAAGTCCTTGTATATCAAGCCTGTGTCCTTAGTACTCTTCTATATGGCAGTGAAACCCGGACAACATACTCACACCAAGAGAACCGCTTAAACAACTTTCATATGCGGTGTCTGCGAAGAATATTCTTGGTATTAAGTGGCAAGACAAAATCACAAATGCTGAAGCACTGGAAAGATCAGGTTGTGTGACGGTTTATTCCATGCTCAGTCTTCGTAGACTTAGATGGATAGGACATCTTAGGAGGATGGATGATGGTAGAATACCAGAGGACATCTTTCTTGGTGAATTGCAGTATGGGTAAGAGATCTCAGGGTCGGCCTCTACTACGATACAAAGATGTGTGTATGCGGGACATGACTGATACAGGCATTGATAATGCACATTGGGAGCAAGTCGCCGCTGAACGTGTAGCATGGAGGGCAAACATCAGAAATGGAATAAAGACAAAGGAGAAAATTATTGCAGATAAGTCACACACCAAGCGTGTGAGGCGTATGATGGTGCATGATGGTGGAAATGACCACGTGTTCACATGCACTCGCTGTGAACGGACATTAACAGCGCGAATTACCCTTATCAGTCATATTCTCTGTCGCCATTAGTAAAAGTTATTATGCCTTTTTGAAGCACAAACTATCGTCTGTCAAGACGGCAATATGCCAATGATCACCAACATAATTGTTTGCTCTCCATCCAATCTTCCATTACACCATTACAGATTTTCTAGTGCCGGACTTGAGTGAGCTCTCCTGATGGCGAGCTTCCTTGTTGACTTTGGCATTTTCAGTGACAACCTCCATGGAAGTCACTTGACATGCTGCGAAGTGAGGGCTCTTAGCCTTCGATTTGCAGTCCCTCGTATTGTGAGAAGGTGACTTACAAGAAATGATTAATGCTTTAGAAGAATATGGAATAGATAAAGTTACCAGTCTGCTTAATACAATATATGATACTGGAAATAGGAGAAACAATGTGGGTTTGTAGTAGGCAAGGGTACAGTAAATGCTGTGTATATACTGAGAACCGTAATCGAACGTTCTATAGAAGTAAACAAAGATCTACACCTTTGCTTTATTGACTACACAAAGGCTTTTGATAAAGTGAGACATGTCAACATGATAAGGATGCTTGAAGATCTACAAATTGATGGGAAAGACCTTAGACTTGTAAAAAACATATATTGGAACAACAAGCTGCCATAAGAGTTGATAATGAAGTAAGCCAATATCAGCCTATTAAGAGAGGTGTGAGACAGGGATGTGTAATGTCTCCAGATCTGTTTTCCCTGTACAGTGAAAATATTTTCAGAAATATTGAAAATATGGAAGGAATCAACATTGGGGGACGATGCATCAATAACATTAGATATGCAGATGATACAGTCTTGATTGCAGACAATGAACATGACCTGCAAAATTTAGTAGATGCGGTTGTTACACACAGTGAACAACAAGGGTTAGAATTAAATTGTAAAAAGACACAGATTATGGTCGTCACTAGGAAGAACGAAATACCACAATGTAATATACGAGTAAATGGGAATATTCTTCAACAAGTGAATAGGTACAATTATCTCGGAACAGTAATAACATCTGATGGGAGATGCCTTGAAGAGATTAGAACAAGAATCGCCATGGCAAAAGTAGCCTTTAGCAAGATGAAAAACATACTGACCAATAAAAAGATGTCAATTGAAACGAGAAAAAGAGTGCTGAGATGCTACATAGAACCTGTACTTTTATATGGATGTGAAGCTTGGACAATGAGCAGTCAGGCTGAAAAACATCTGATGGCTGTAGAAATGTGGTTTCTGAGGAAAATGCAAAGAATACCATGGACAGCCAGAAAGACCAATGAACAAGTCCTTCAAGAAACAAATGAAGATCGTAAACTGATTAGAGACATTAGACGTAGACAGTCACAATTTTTTGGGCATGTTATGAGAAGAAATGATTTGGAGAACTTGGTGACAACTGGTAAGATCGAGGGGAACAGACCAAGGGGAAGACCTAGAAGCAAGTACCTGGATGGCTTGGCCTTGTGGCATGGTCGAGACAGAAACACGGAGCTGATCCACGACTCTGGTGATAGAGTGAGATGGCAGAACATGACCGCCCACGCTTACCGGCATGGCACATGATGGATGATGGATGGACTTACAAATTGAACACCACTTCTCCGACCACGGTCGTTTTGGTGTAGAGCTTGTAGTGCTCTTGCTTCCCTCCTTCGTCTTTTCTGCACTATCCTCTGATTTTTGTACATAAGGTTCCCCCTTTTTTGTTCCTGAGTTTTTGGGTTTCTTCTTTCATGTTTCTCCGGACTTTTGGTGTTGGTGGGAAGGGTTTCCCCTGCCTCCCCATGTACCTCGCCGAACCGTTCTGCTAATTTTATCACGAGGTCAATACGTTCCGCTCCTTGTTCTCCTAGGAATGTCATGAGAGGTTTTGACATTTGCTTCTTCAGCTGGTCGACCACCATGAGCTCTTCCAGACTCTCATAGTCATGTGCGAACCCAGCCAAATCCATCCACTTATGGAGATAGGATTTTAGACGCAAACTGTAGGCGGCAAACAACTCTCCCGGTTCTCGTTTCGCTGCTCGAAATTTTTTCCGGTAGGTGTGTGACGTAACCTCGAATCGTTTCAGCAGAGCCGTCTTCAACTCGTCATAATTGTTCTCATGTCCTGGAGGCAGGCGAGAATAAACCTCGTAGCCGGTCCCGCGTAATCCCTGGGATAGCTTAAGACACCATTTGTCACGGTCCAGACCCATAGCAACAGACATGGCCTCGAAGCGTTGAAGGTACTGGTCAATCTTCTCTTTGTCCTCCTCGTAGATCGCTAGAGGAAACTTCATAGCATGGTAACTATGTCCACCTGCTGGGGTTGAGCCTGGGATGGAGGAACCTCCAACTGCTCCCTCAGTTTCCCCATTAGATTGCCTCTTCAACTCGAGTTCCCTCATCCTGTACTCGTGCTCCCTTTTCTGAGCCTCCTGCTCCGCTTCCCGTTTCCTAGCAGCTTCCTCAACTTCAAGTTTCCTAGCTGCCTGCTCAGCTTCAAATTCCAGTTTCTTGGCTGCCTGCTCAGCTTCAAGTTTCTTAGCTGCCTGCTCAGCTTCAAGTTTCTTAGCTGCCTGCTCAGCTTCAAGTTCCATCCTTCTAGTGGCTTGCTCAGCTTCTATCCTCTTAGTTTCTAACTCCATCTTCCTCAATTCCAATTCGGCCTTCCGATCTTCCCTTTCTGCTTGACGATAATCCCTCTCCACCTCCTGTATGTAGTCGGTTAGAGCAGAGCCTGACAAGCCCATTTCTTCCCCCTTTGCCCTTAGTTCTGCCATGGTTAGTATAGGAGTGGCCATATTCCAGAGAAGAACGTCAGCAGATAGAGTGTAGATTTTATCTCTAAGAAAATATATAGATAATTAACAAGTACAATTAATCTATATATTTAATACACGCAGCACAACACAACACAATCACTCAGTGACAAGAGTAGAATCCGGACCACAGACGTATGCAGACGTGTGAAGTGTGAACAGGTAAGATATGTGTCTTAATTCCTATCCACATTCACTATTGCTGGATTCTCATTAATAGGATATCCCCGTCCTCTAACTAAAGATCCCTTGTTAAAAGATCCCGTCGTCTAGAAATCCCGATGTCAAAGGATCCCCCCTGTCGAGAGATCCCACTGTCGACAGATCCCGTCTAAGAGAGATCCCGCTGTCCAAAGATCACGTTTACGAGCTCCCAATAATGTCGTGAATATAAGTCTCTCTCTACTATAGTGTCTTGAGAGATATTACTTCTATAGTGTCGTCCCTGGAGTGAGGGGAATCAACACCCACATTTCTTTCCCAGTTTCAATATCACTATTCTGGAGATATCCACCAGACTCCGGCCACAACACTCCCTCAGCCCAAGGACACCTTCTTCTCACTCTTGCTCACCCCTGGATCATGCCCCCTCTCATTCTTCCCCAACATAACATACTTGACAACTCTAGCCTCAACAAATAAATACAAGAAATTTATTAAAGCTAAGAGTATATGTGGGAGAAGTGTGTGTGTGTGTGTGTGTGTGTGTGTGTGTGTGTGTGTGTGTGTGTGTGTGTGTGTGTGTGTAATGTGTAGAATGTGTGTTCGCATATTCTAGGATGTATATGTAGACATTAGACCACGAAGCTCCGGATCACATTCAGATCATCATTGTACGAGTTACACCACATCATCACGGGTCAGTAAACAAAAACCTCACCACACGCCGTGTCCCTCTTGTGCGATGTTGACTCTCTCCGGTAGCCCCTTTGATAATCCAGATTCCTGGTCACCAATCACGAATATAGTCCGATGTTGATCTGACAGCGATCATACACCCTGTTAATAAATGTCTACATGGTTCCGAACCATAAACCTTCCCTGCCTATTGAAAACAAGTAACACGGTTCCTGGGAATAAATGACTCATCCTTACAAGTCCTACCGTTTGCACTGGTACACTGTTCTCGTTCTTTGGATTTATTCTTATTAATATTTCACTCGTGGTGTGAAAATGTTACAACACTATAATGTTATGTCACTTGTAGTGTGATACTCAACTCTAATGTGATGTCACTTGTAGTGTGATACTCAACACTTTAATGTTAGTTCACTTGTATTGTGATAATCAAACACGATATTGTTCTTACACGCGTGGTGTGACATCATAAATAATCAAACACGATATTGTTCTTACACCCGTGGTGTGACATAATAAATAATCAAACACGATATTGTTCTTACACCCGTGGTGTGACATCATAAAACCTTTTCTCATGGGCCAATTGCACAGGCCACTGAACAGATCTCATCGTACCAAGTTCTCCATGATACAAACAATTCAACATCTGTTCTTTGAAAACCCGAAGGGAACCTGTGAAAGAGATATAACAGACTCGGTGAGGGCAATCTGCCTACTGACTCCTATTAGATGAATGTAGGGTCTACAGTCTTTACTCAGATTCATGACAGTGAACCAATCTCTGTCATGTCAGAAGGAGCTCCTCCCCCTGGCCTGAGTTAGGGCAAGACAAGGAAATACCCAATATATGAAGTGTAGAACCCCAGTAGACCCCCACTGGAATATCCCACCCTTGGACATTTCCCCTATCCCCCCCCCCCATTCCCAATCACACTAAATATCATCCCCTTTCACTAACCTCAACTAGCTGAGCTAATTTACATCTCACACTAGTTAGTTTAACACTGCGACTGTCTATTGTCGTCGACACTGTTTTTATACCTGACTACAAAGCAACCACTACGTTAAATTTCTAAACTCTAACTATCATTTTACTATTCCACATTATTAACATTTAAATGTTAATTGTAGATACCCTATGAATTCCTAGCTCATAATCCGAATTGAATCTCCAAATTGCCATGAAAGACACATGTTTTATTCTCCAATACACTGGTAGTAACATGCGGGATTCTTTTCACTACGAACACTGAGCTATTCAACACCTGAGCCTAGGTCAACTTTATTTTGCACTCCCGACAACAAGCTTGTTTTTATATAATCTGGGATTGACCTCGTGACGTCATTCTCCTGTCAACAACATGTGGCAACCAAATCATGGCGGCGTTTTTCCCTTTCATCTTGAGTCTGCTTTAAGGCAACGGGGAACTCTTTTCCCGTGTCTCCGCGGAATCATCATAGACCAGCGGCGCTTTTGATGTGACGGGAATGTGGCCTCTAGTTGCAAACAGTTTGTAAGTTCGAATATAGCCTGCGTCTGTTGTTTCATCATCTATCTGGATTATCGTGGTTTTATGACAATAATAATTTACTCTGGAAGGGATACGGAGGACGGAGTAAGACTAATATTTAATAAGAAACAGCGAAGTCAATGAATTATTACTGGTGTATTTCAGATAGATTCATTATGGTCACTTTGAAATGTATGCCATAGATTTAAATATTATACAAGTTTACGCTAATACTTCTGTTCCAAGGACTTGTGCTTTCACGCATCGAGTATGCCCTGACCATCCTCACTGTCAGCCCTAAACAGATTGGAAGACTTGAAAATGTACAAAACGAAGCCATGCGCATCATTTTGGGCTGCACGAGAGACACCAGCTGTGTAGCAATGAGATACCTCCTTGACTTCCCGACAATGGAACACAGGATCAAGATCTGGAGAGCTCGTGCATACTTAAAAATAAGTGCAGATGAGCAGCACCCTCTGCATGACGCTATATTCAGAGAAAAAGGTGACAGGCTAAAGAGGGGCAAATCATGGATGGGTCGGGCGGAAGATGTCGTCAGACAGGTCTGCAGTCTTACCAGTATCAACCCTGGCAAGGAATGAGTGCCGGTGCCTCCAGCTTTTAAGTGCACTTTCTCCTGCATTATCACACTCGACAGACGGTGCAGAGAGCAAAACCCTGCCGCTGTCAATGCTGAGGTTAACGAGCTCATCTATGAACACTCAGATAGCCTCGAAGTGCTCATCTATACAGATGGATCTGTTGTAAAGCAGCAGAGAAGTGCGTGGGAATTTACAGCCCGTTCAGCGGGTCGAACCGTTCAAGAATCCAGTGGTGCCCACTCTATGACGATGGAGGTGATGGCAGTTACACAGGCTTTCATATGGCTGGAATCACAGCATTATACCAACGTGTGTGTACTAAGTGATTCAATGAGCATGATTCAGAAGGTCGAAGCTGGATCTGTACGTAGACAGTGGACTGAGTCGCTGCGGAAGTCTGTTGTCCGTAAAGTCACCTTCATCTTCGTCCCGGGACATGCGGGAGTCGAGGGAAATGAACAAGCTGATAAACTGGCTGGCTCTGCACCCCCTGTAGATGGCCAGCCCATGGATCGTGCCGATGTTATTAACGTCCTCAAAGATATGGCGAGAACAAAGGGCTGTAACGTCAGTGATTCCACAACGCTGTCCAGGATGAAAGACTTGGGAGTAAGAATCGGCACAGCCAGACGCGAGAGGTACATCGGGAAAACAAAGCGTCTCGTCAACCAACACAGAACTGGCACTATTAGCCACCGGACGCTGATGCATATGCTGGGGGGAGGATCTGAGCACCTATGGACATGTCCGGAGTGCAATGAAGATAGCCCAACTGTTAACTGATAACTGAACTGATAACAAGTTTACGCACCAAAATCAAGTATTAGTGATGAAAAAATACAAAACTTTTACGATAAAGTAGAAATGGCGTTGTCACGAATCAAATCACAAGAAATAAAAAATAAGACTTGGAGATTTTTATGCAGAAGTAGGAAAGGGAAAGAATGGAGAATGTAGTGGGGAATTATGGTTTAGATACAAGAAATGACAGATGAGAACAACTTATAAAATGTTCAAATATCAATGGGATGATAATTGGAAACATCTGGTTTAAACATAGTGAAAGACGACTTTACACATGGAAAATCCCTGATAAGAAAATACTTAACCAAACTGACTCCATCCGTCCATCATGTGCCATGTGCCGGTAAGCGTGGGCGGTCCCCACCCCGATCCTTCTTGCCAATTTTCACCACGTTTTCCAATTTATTTCTTCTCATAACATGTTCTAAAAATTTTGACTGTCTACATCTAATTTCTCTAATCAGTTTACGAGGTTTTTTGCTTTTTTTTTGTTGTTGTTGTTTCTTTTAGGATTTGGTCATTGGTTTTTCTGTCTGTCCATGGTATTCTTTGCATTCCCATCAGAAACCACATTTCCACAGCCATCAGATGTTTTTCAGCTTGACTGTTCATTGTCCACGCTTTACATCCATACAAAAGTACAGGCTTTATGTAGCACCTCAACACTCTTTTTCTCGTAGCAAGAGACTTCTTTTTATTGGTCCGTATGTTTTTCATCTTGCAAAAGGCTACCTTAGCCATGGCGATTCTTCTTCTAATCTCTTCACGACATCTCCCATCAGATGTTATGACTGTTCCTGGATAAGTGTACCGATTCAAATTGACTACATACTTGTTAATGAAAGATTTAGAAATGACTTAATTAATGTTAAGATAATGCCTGGCGCTGACTGTAATTAAGATTGAAGAGAGGAAAAAAAAAACACCAAAGACATGGAAATATAATCCTTTACATGATGCAAATTCTATAATAGACACATATGTACACGGAGGATTATGAACACAGAAATCAAAAATATCTGTATTACATATCGCCCGTGCATTCACAGACCTGGTTCCATGGCCAACAAAATTCACACAAGAATTCATACATCTACTTATAAAGATGTATAATTAATTGACACGTATATGAAGCAAAATTACACCATTTATCTGTCCTTTACAACCTAACAACTTTAGTAACCGTACAAATGAACTTTGTTACATATGTGCAAGATTCAACTATACATTTGTTGATAGTTAAAATGAGATGTTTAATACTCACACGGTGCGATTTAATAATGAGATCAACGATTGTTTTATGACTTTCAGCAATGGATATCGTCGACAACCTGTTTGCATTGTAATTGCAAAAGTTGTCCCAGATCGGGATAATTGCGGCTGAGGTACACACTCTACAGAGTAGTATAATGCCTATCACCTGTAAGATAAGAACATTTAAAATGAAAACTAAGCCAGCAATTCGTTTCATGTATTCATGAAGACAATAGTACTACAGAAACAGTTTGTTTGCTTCTTTGGATATTCTGTCTATGCAGATATTAAATAGCAGAGGCGAGAGCACACTTCCCTGTCTCACTATTAAATTGACTTTGAACATATCTGATATATCTTTGTGTGTTCTTACTGGACTTTGGCTCATATGGTACCATAATAAGGTAATGAAAGTCACGTATCAGCGACTACAATTGGGATATCAAGTGGTAGGGTTTAACATATACCAATATAGGACAAATGAGATGAGGTAGTCAATTCCTTTCCTCGTCGCTTTTCCCTCTTAGACAATTGTCTGAACATTGACTGCTATCCATCTTGATGAAGCAGGGTTGACCCTAGAGCTGTAGTGGTGGGACAAGATCATCGTGCCTCAGCTCGGGACTGAACGCGGGCCACTATATCGGCAAGCAAAAGAACTAACCACTGTACCACACGTCGTTTATGATATATGAAACCTCTATCATGTCAGTAAATGATCCCATGATGTGTATGGAGTATATGGTGCTGGCTCCATATTTTAGACCACATGACATGACACAAGATGAGGATGTCAATATGCCAGGTAGTAAATTATTTCACACGTAAGCCGAAAGCAATGACTAATTTATGGAGGAGAAGAACGTGATATCTGCAGCTATTCTCGTGGTTAGGTGGATTAGAATATGTAAACCCCGAACACTTCACATCCCTGCGGCAATACCTGGCATCGGATTAATGCACGTAAAGTACGGCCAATTGGTTAGCACGCGTGCCAGCCGGCACGAGGATCATGTGTTCAAATAATAATCGAGGCAATGAGTTATTTTCATCAGTGACCTGGGCCTCCTATTCGACCAAGTCTCAACGTTTTTCCCGGCATATCTTTTACAGGACATCGCTGTCAACAATAGCATCTTTCAGCTGATTGTTGTTTATTGGCAAGATTACGCCCAGTAGTTTGCCATTGCTTTCAGAGCGGCCGGCTCATTTACCCCGTAAGTTACCGACGCGGTGAGAACCGCGACTGATTCTCGCGCAGGTCACATTACTCACGAGAATATACGGGATTACGGAGAAAGGTGCTAACACCTAGGTCAGGGAGAGCTACGCTGGGTATCAGTAATTTCGCTTTGAATTAAAGGAGGTCGGCGTTATATTTGTCGCTTCCAGTTGTGATTGGACTATATAAATAAATATGGGACTAGAACCATAAAACCAGTACACATTAATGTGTGGGATAGAGACAAATAAAATATGTGGATTATGTACATACAAAAACAAACATGGCACACAAAATGTTCAGTCTATATTAGATATGTTTTCATTCCAAGAAAAAATAAACATATGTTGTTCCGTTATTACTATGTTAGTTATATATTTAGTTGTCTACCTGGTGGTTAGAACGCCGGGTTTACTATGTTAGTTATATATTTAACTAGCTGACCCGGCCCGGCTTCGTCCAGGCCCTGGCGGGGATCTGTCTGTCTGTCTGTCTGTCTGTCTGTCTAACTGTCTGTCTGTCTGTCTGTCTGTCTGTCTGTCTGTCTGTCTGTCTGTCTGTCTGTCTGTCTGTCGGTCGGTCGGTCTGTCTGTCTGTCTGTCTGACCCGGCCCGGCTTCGCCCTGCTCCTGGTGGGGAGCATCACATTTAATTCATATAAGTAGTCATATAAGCTCCCGTTCCCGTTCCCGACTATCTGTCTGTTTGTCTGTCTGTCTGTCTGACCCGGCCCGGCTTCGCCCATCCTGGTGGGGAGCATCTCATTTAATTCATATAAGTAGTCATAAAAGCTACCGTTCCCGACTATCTATCTATCTATCTATCTATCTATCTATCTATCTATCTATCTATCTATCTATCTATCTATCTATCTATCTATCTATCTATCTATCTATCTATCTATCTATCTATCTATCTATCTATCTATCTATCTATCTGTCTGTCTGTCTGTCTGTCTGTCTGTCTGTCTGTCTGTCTGTCTGTCTGTCTGTCTGTCTGTCTGTCTGTCTATCTATCTATCGAACGATCGACCTATCTATCTATCTATCTATCTATCTATCTATCTATCTATCTATCTATCTATCTATCTATCTATCTATCTATCTATCTATCTATCTATCTATCTATCTATCTATCTATCTATCTATCTACGTTGTTTCCCACGAGGAAGGACGCGTTTGTGTGGTCTCCTCCTTTTTGGATTAATTTTCCTGTTTATCTACATTCGTACGCAATGGATTTTATATTGTTGTGATCACAATGATGCCGTTCAACTGTTGAACTTGTTTTAAAGTTGCTATATGTGTAGTGTTAGATATAAGTTAGATATAAGTGCTAATAATATTGTATTCAATGACACTATGGATAAATTATTCATGGAACAGCGGCGCGTCAGTGATAGCTTGAACTAGCCAATCACATCACTTGGATTTAAACCGTGGACGGCGCTACAATGTTTCCGTGTGTGTTTAAACGTAATATTATGTAAATATCATGTCTGTCGAGGAGGGAATTTCTGTGCTGGAGTTAGTGGGAGAAAGGGGCCGAAGTAGATCTGAGGGTCGAAGTGGATTACGATCTGCAGTAACAAGAAACTACACACTCAACAAAGAACGGGCAGTGAAAAGCAAACTTAAGAACTGTTTTAGCTCGCCATCGCTGTCAGTTAAATGTATGGATGACGGTAAATGCATCTCTATCACATTCAACAATACAATACATTACGAGGCATTTCGAACATGCCTGATCAATTATTACCACGAAGCCAAAGTTGATTATAGAAAAGACCGACAAGGAGCGGAGGTGGAAGTCAAAATATCATCTCCCCTACACACATTGCATTTATACAACACGCAAAATAAAATTTTAATACAAGGGGCAAACGCCGTCATGTCTGAGTGGCTCGCGACACAATTCGTCGAAATTGAACAGGCAGCAATTAAACTGGCAAGTGACTCACTAAACACACCTGCCGATTGCAGCACGCTAGTGTCTGCCATAAAACCAACACAGCCTACAGCGGTCACGCTACTGTCAGACAGAACCATAAAATCAACACAGCCTGCAGCGGCGGTCGTTACAGCATCAGGCGATAGTAACAACATACTCCAACATGCCACGACTCAACACAGCAGCAGCTCGAACTCAGCTTATTCTAACCAACCAGTGTTGCTAGCCATTGAATACCCGATGGGGAGCCTAGGGGACAGAATACAACCAAATGAAAACAATTCAAACCAACTTGAGGTTGCATCATCGGTACTAGATGAAAGCCCAGCTACAAATCAACACTCATGCGGTTGTCAGCAGCACATTGAAAGGTTAGAGGCAAGTTTGAAGGTACTTTTAGACGCCGCCTCTGACAACACAGACAAGATCGCCAGGATCACTAATGACTATATCAACCTCAAGTCAGAGGTCGCTCTCCTGAGATAGGAAAATGATATTCTGAAACACACTAATGATCAGGCAGCACAGACTAACAGCTTCGAAACAACACAACCATCCCTGGGAGCGCCAACTATACAGCCAACGAATACACATCAACAAACAGACAAAGCCATTGAACAGGACTCGACATTTCCCATAGAAGTGAAAGTCAGCAATCGATTTGAACTACCAAAAGAGCAATTGGTAAGCGGCAGTCAGTACGACGAGACATTGCCGACAGACAACCCGCTTATTCAAGAAACGGTTGTTAACCGGCAAGAAGGCAGTCCACAGCCGAATAATTATCAATGGCAGAATCAACGTGCAAGACGTACCAGAAGCCAGTACATACAGAGTCTACCAACTGACTGCACCCACTTGATAATTGGCGACTCCTTGATGAAAGGCATATACAGTGATCGTATGTCCTCATCACACGCCGATATAGCTACAACAATTCCACTTCCAGGTGCAGGGTTAGACAGTCTAACAAACAGTATACGTAGAATGGTAATCAACGAAAGCGTGAGGAGGATTTCAATACATATAGGAATTAATGACACTATGAGAAACCAAAATATTACCATTTCTCAGTTACGAAAACTACTAGACGTATTACGCCATAATTTTCCAAATTCTAAAGTGTTTTTCTCTTCCATCATACCACCATGTTATGGCACCGAACGTCGACTAGCCGACATAAACAACAACACCCTAGAGAAATTATGTACTCAGTATAATGTACACTTTATCAACAACACACCATTTTTTACATCTCAAAGAGGCGCGCCAAAGAAACGACTGTACAGCGACCAGATCCACGCATCCACATTAGGTTATAGCTTCCTTGCTAAGAATATCAAGTATCCGGAGAGGGCACAAAACAAGACCAACACACAAACACGACGAACATTGACTACTGAAGCCAGTCGAAATATCCCCATCACCCCGGATAAACGTCAGCTGACGTCTGACTCCCGAAAGCCTGCTATTCAAGGTGCACACATGCTACCAAGAATAAATCAACCTCTCCTTCCTACCCCCACCCTCACTCGTGAAGGAAATAACTACCAGGAAGATTTCCCTAACCACACTTCCAACGAACCCTCGTTGCAAGCAGCGGTACACACGCACGGCAGTAATACCACCTTGACACACCAAGATCAAGACAGCTATGGGCTCCATAGCAGACAACAAGAGGTTCCACATCACCAAATTCACGCCAGCAGTGAGCGAACAAGTAGGCAACAACAGGTTCCGCATCACCAAATTCACGCCAGTAATGAGCGACCAAGCGGACAACAACAGGTTCCGCATCATTGGAGTCCAGAACTTCTATACTTGATGCGGTTTAGTCCTGCTGCACTGAATCAAGCCCTTATGATGTCTCTACAATACAGACCTGTGTGATAGGATACGTATTAAAAACGGAACCCTATATGAATTGATACCAGCAACAGAGCTTCCTCCTTGAACTTTAATCGCTTACTGCTTAACGTTTTATTTCCCGTGTGGGATACACCGCTTTAAACAGAGACATTGACTTGTATAGTCATTTATTAATTCTTTTGGATAACAGTTGGTTACTTAGCTTGTGAAGTAGTTTATTTCAGTTTAATTATTTGTTGTATGTTCTTTAATTCGTTTTGTTCCGTGTTTGCATTATATTCGTTGGTCTAATTAGTTATATCGTTATAATACTGTCATTTACTTATCGATTTGTATTACTGATATTTTGTAAGTTAATGTAATTGTGATTTTTTATTATCTTGTATTTTTGCTTATCTTTGACTAATTTACACTTTCTTCGTGGATAAAATGTCTGAGAAGTGGCAACACTGGCTCAATAAGTCAGGAATACGCCTTGGACACTTAAACATTTGCAGCTTATTAAACAAGCTACCAGAGTTATCTTCTATTCTTATTCAAAATTTTCATTTATTCGGCCTTACTGAAAGTAGGCTTAATGATAAAATTTCAGATGAGGACATCTCTATTAAAGGGTACAAAGTTTTTAGAAGGGATCCCTGTAGGAAACAAGAGACAGGCATCGTAACCTATGTTTCTAATTTACTAAATGCTCACCGTAGGCTAGACTTTGAAACTTGCGAAATAGAATGTATTTGGTTAGAGCTGAAACTTCAAAACCGCACACCCCTGATAATTGGCTACCTCTATCGAAATCCCAGTGCTGGACACGTCTGGTACGAAAACTTCACTACCATGATGGACGTGGTTTTCGCTTCCGGGAAGGAAATTATACTACTCGGAGACTTTAACATTGACACCAACAAATCCAACATAATATGGGGAAATATAATTGCATCATACAATTTCCAACAAATAGTACAACAAGCTACTAGAGTAACAAAGTCATCTTCAACAGTCATAGATCACATTTACGTAACTTGCTCAGACAACATCATAGAATGCACCGTACCCAATTGTGCAATGAGCGATCACTACCCAATATGCTGCACGTGGTCTAAAAAAGGAATTAAAACTCCTAAACATAAACACATAAGTGTAAAATATAGAAGTTACAAAAATTTCAACCAAAACGCATTTTTACAGGACTTGCTCAGTTCACCTCTAGACAATGTTTATCAGCTTTCTGACGCGGACGATGCTCTGGAATTCTGGATGAAAACCTTTATTGATGTTTTTGATAAACATGTGCCAGTCAAGGAAGTTCGAGTAAAACACCACGTCAAGCCACCTTGGATCACTCAGGAAATACTTGAAATTATGAGAGATAGAGATAAAGCACATAAAAAGCGGGATCTCAGTGCATACCGTACTCTTAGAAACAAAGTTCAATATACCATACGACGGGAAAAGAAAAATTACTTTAAGAACTTAGTAATGGATAAAACAAATAGTAAGGATATATGGAATTCAATTAACACCTTGACAAACAAGTATAACTTCCGCAATTCTTTACCATCAAATCATATTACATGCGACCAATTCAGTGATTTTTTTCAAACTGACATAGACCAGATGAAGGCTTCAATACCTAATTCTCCTTGCAACTTATCTTTATTGTCATCGTTTTGCGAGAATAGATGCTCCCGCGATATTCTTCCCGACATACCGCTAATGACAATCACTGAAGTATTCACTTACCTCAGTAACCTAAAAAACACAACCTCATCTGGGTTAGATGGAATCAGCAACCGGATTCTCCGTTGTGCTGCGCCAGTGATCTGTATATCACTAACCTATGTATATAATCAGTGTCTCACCAAAGGCCACTCTCCATCAGCTCTCAAAATCGCCAAAGTGTACCCTCTTCTTAAATCTGGTTCATTAGACAATGGTCTCCCATACAATTACAGACCCATTTCTTTACTATCATCACTATCTAAGCCACTAGAAAAACACATCCATAAAGTAACATTACAGTATTTAGTTCGCAACAAGCTTATTGTTGACAGCCAATCAGGATTTCGACCAAAATATTCTTGCCATACGGCCCTAACAAACATGATAGAAAATTGGCACGAGAATATAAACAACAACAGTCTATGTGGAACTGTGTTTATTGATTTCAAGAAAGCATTTGATATGATAGATCATCTTATTTTAATTAAAAAACTTGAGACAATGAAAATTGGCCCTAATGTAGTTACTCTAATATCATCTTTTCTATCAAACAGAAAGCAAGTAGTATCACATAATAAATCTCTGTCTCAAACCACTACCTTCAATATTGGAGTACCGCAAGGCTCTATTCTTGGCCCTCTACTATTTGCCATATATATTAACGATCTACCTTTGCATCTTTCGTCGTCCTGCGATCTATTTGCAGACGACTGTACAGTGTACACAAACGCTGAAAACTGTGTTTTACTTGAGTCGTCTTTACAACAAGAATTAAATAATGTAGTTAGGTGGAGCTATTCAAACCGTATGCAAATTAACATCACTAAAACAAAATCAATGTTATTAACAACCAGACAAAGACTTCAGACTCTAAGCTCACACACAACACTTCAACTTCACATCGATAACATGCCAGTAGAAAGTGTAATTGAGCACAAAACATTAGGCCTAATCATTGATAGAAACCTAACATTTAATTCCCACGTTCAAGTGCTCATTAAACAAACAGCCAAAAAAGTCTACCAACTCGCCAAAATTAAAAACTTCCTTGATGAGGACACAAGGAAACTATTCTATACTTCTCATATACAGACACACTTTGACTACTGCTCTACGATCTGGGACGATTGTTCTAATTAAAACACCAAGCGACTTTACTCACTCCAGAAACGGGCCATGAGTCTAATTTATAGCAAACATATATCTGACAATCCTAGCCTGTATAAACGCCTTCAGTTACTACCACTCCGTAAACGCTTGCTTTTCAATAAAGCTAAACTAATTCACAAAATCCTGCATCGGAATGCCCCAAATTACATTTGGCCATTGTTTAAATATAATGCTAGACACAGTAAACGTTTAAATATATTACACATTCCGAAGCCTAGGATTGACTTATACAAAACAAGCTTAACGTACTCTGCAGCTCAGCTGTGGAACAATCTTCCACAAGAAATCAAAGACATCACCAATCCCTTTTCATATAATCGCAAATTATTCGAACACTATCTCAATATGGATTACCTTCCCCCTTAATAATAGAGATAATAATAATAACAACAAAACCCTAGTATAACAGCCAGTCCCCTTTTGGTAGGCCAGTATATTCCACATGGCTAACAACAAGTGTCAGACCATTATCTAATATTACTGTGTCGTGTAGTTTTGATGTTCGCATTTTGCGCATGCCTTTATAATGCATATCCTTTATATTGTTGTTGTTCTCTGTTAGCCTTGAATGATGTGTGAATGAAATAATGTATGAAAGAGAGTGATAGAAGGGCAGAATGTTAGACGGGCCTGCGTGCCCAATTCTTAACCCTTTGAAAATAAAGTTTGTTCGTTCGTTCTATCTATCTATCTATCTATCTATCTATCTATATCTATATCTATCTATCTATCTATCTATCTATCTATCTATCTATCTATCTATCTATCTATCTATATATCTATCTATCTATCTATCTATCTATCTATCTATCTATCTATCTATCTATCTATCTATCTATCTATCTATCTATCAATCTTTCTATCTATCTATCTATCTATCTATCTATCTATCTATCTATCTATCTAACTATCTATCTACCGAACGATCGACCTACATATCTATCTGTCTATCTATCTATCTATCTATCTATCTATCTATTTATCTATCTATCTATCTATCTATCTATCTATCTATCTATCTATCTATCTATCTATCTATCTATCTATCGAACGATCGACATACCTACCTATCTATCTATCTATCTATCTATCTATCTATCTATCTATCTATCTATCTATCTATCTATCTATCTATCTATAGCCAAGGGACTTAACTTAAGACATAGCAATGCTACTAAAAGTTATGTCCCTTGATATAATTTTTCCTATGATAAGTCATATAATTACAAAATTAAATTTTAGTAAGTAAATAGCTGATTGTTCACATAAAAACTATGACAGTTGGTTGCACTGGAATAAAAAGAAAACATGTAGGAAATTTCATCTCAATCGGATTGACCGTTCGTGAACGCATAAAGAACGGACATACAAACAAACAAACAAACAAACAAACATACATACATACATACATACATGCATGCATGCATGCATGCATGCATGCATGCATGCATGCATGCATGCATGCATGCATACATACATACATACATACATACATACATACATACATACATACATACATACATACATACATACATACATACATACATACATACATACATACATTCATACATACATACATACATACATACATACATACATACATACATACATACATACATACATACATACATACATACATACATACATACATACATACATACATACATACACACACACACATACATACATACATACATACATACATACATACATACATACATACATACATACATACATACATACATGCATACATACATACATACATACATACATACATACATACATACATCATTGGCACCTTGCCGTCTTGACAGACGATAGTTTGTGCTTTAAAAAGGCATAACTTTTAACTATGGCGGTAGCGAGTGTGACTGATAAGGCCAATTTGCGCTGTAAATGTCCGTTCACAGTGGGTGCATGTGAACACGTGGTCATTTCCACCATCATGCACCATCTTACGTCTCAAACGCTTGGTGTGTGACTTTTCTGCAATAATTTTCTCCTTTGACTTTATTCCATTTCTGATATTTGCCCTCCATGCAACACGTTCAGCGGCGACTTGCTCCCAATGTGCATTATCAATGCCTGTATCAATCATGTCCCGCTTACACACATCTTTGTATCGTAGTAGAGGCCGACCCTGAGATCTCTTACCCATCTGTAATTCACCAAAAAAGATATCCTTTGGTATTCTACCATCATCCATCCTCCTAAGATGTCCTATCCATCTAAGTCTACGAAGACTGAGCATGGAATAAACTGTCACACACCCTGATCTTTCCAATACTTCAGTATTTGTGATTTTGTCTTGCCACTTAATACCAAGAATTCTTCGCAGACACCGCATATGAAAGCTGTTTAAATTGTTCTCTTGGTGTGAGTAAGTTGTCCAGGTTTCACTGCCATAGAGAAGAGTACTAAGGACACAGGCTTGATAGACAAGGACTTTTGTTTTGGCAGTAAGCTTCCTGTTCTCCCAGACTCTTTTTCTTAACCTGTTCATTGTTGTTGCTGCCTTACCAATCCGGATGTTGATTTCCTGATCTAGGGATAATTTGCTATTTACCACTGATCCTAGATATGTAAAATGGTCTACTATCTCTAGTTCGGCGTCGTCAATAAAGATTGATGGTACCCCATGTGCACCTTGTGACATAATCTGTGTCTTCTTTTTGCTAATTGTTAAGCCAAATTCAGAACAAGCATTGGAGAATGCAGATAGTAGACATTGCAATTCTTCCTCAGAGTGGGTCGTAACTGCAGCATCATCTGCAAAAAGCAACTCTCTGATCAGTACCCTCCTAATTTTGGTCTTAGCCTTCAATCTCTGAGCATTGTAGAGGCCGCCACTGAGCGTGAGTGAATGTATATACCACCATCCTGATCACGAAATGCATATTTCAGTAGAAGTGAAAAGTATATTCCAAAGAGGGTGGGAGCTAGTACACAACCTTGCTTAACTCCACTCTTGATTTCAAATTCTTCAGAAGTTGCACCATCAAACTTGATTATACCCTTCATGCCTGTGTGGAACGATTCCACAATGGACAGAAGAGTTGGTGGGCAGCCAATCTTCTTTAGTGCCTTGAACAGACCCTCACGACTGACCAAATCAAATGCCTTTGTGAGGTCGATGAAGGCACATACATACATACATACATACATGCATACATACATACATACTTACATACATACATACTTACATACTTACATACAAGGCACATACACACATACATACATACATGCATACATACATACATACATACTTACATACATACATACTTACATACTTACATACTTACATATATACATACATACATACATACATACATACATACATACATACATACATACATACATACATACATACATACATACATACTTACATACATACATACATACATACATACATGCATGTGACTCACGCACGAAATCAGATGCAAGATAAACTAACGACATTGGATGGCAGGTCACAACAAATAGATGTTAATATGCACAGAGAAAATGCAACGTTAGTGAGAACAAACCAAGTGATTAATATCCTGATCGCCCTGTGTGAATCCTCACTTCAAGAGACGGAACCATTTACCATATGGGTAGCAATGAAGACATAGACTGTGGAGTAGAATGAGAAATCAAAAGAACAATACAGACGGCAAAAGCAGTTTTTACAGCACTAGGACATGTATGGAAGTCAAAAGATATTAAACGTAGCACAAACTTAGTATATTCAATTGTAACGTTAAATCAGTATTACGGTATGGAGCAGAAACGAGGATTACAACCACATTTATTACAAATAAGCTGCAAACATTCACTAACAGGCATCAGTACAAAATAGAAGAAATAAAAACGATATAATGAACAGGAGAGAACTAGACAACTATCAGTGAAGTAAAGAAGTCACTGGCGCTGCCTAGGACTTGCACTGAGAAAAGCTTATAACATCATAACTAGAAAGATGTGTGGCTGGAATCTAACAGACACAAGAAATAAATAGAGGAAGACCTAAAGCACACGGGGAATAGAAGAAGGAGCAGAAATGACTAATACGGGGACGACATGGAGCTACATGAGATAGCTAAGGAAATGAGGGCTTGGATAGAGCTGGTTTAGGCACAATTCCCCAATATGGCATACTATGGTAACATGACATCAAGTATCACAGTGGTTTAATAAAAAGAGCATTGGATGGTATGGCACCAAATACAACAGTGGTATAGTAAGAAGAGCATTGGATGTTATGACTTCAAGTATCACAGTGGTTTAGTAAGAAGGGTAATCAGATATGACAGTTGTTTAGTAAGAAGAACATTGGATTATTGGTAACAAGTATCACAATGGTTTAGTAGGAAGGGTATTGGACGAATAGGCATCCAGTATCACAATGGTTTAGTATGAAGAACATTGGAAGGTATGACATCAAGTATCACAGTAGTTTAGATAAAAGAGCAATGGATGGTATGGAATCAAGTATCACAGTGGTTTAGGAACAAAGCATCGGATGGTATGACATCAAGTATCATAGTGGTTTAGTAAGAAGAGCATTGGATGGTATGGTATCAAGTATCACAATGGTTTAGTAAGAAGGGTATTGGAATATATGGCACCAGGAAGACAAGACAGAGGCTGACTTACGCGTCGGTGAAAACGAACGAACGAACGAACGAACGAACTTTATTTTAAAAGGCTAACAAATTCAGGACATCGAGGACAGCCCGGACATGTAAGAGTATTTGGCAGGTGGTGGTACTAACGACCGAGAATCTCATAGGCTTGCTGTGATGAAAGCGACATGCTGTTAAGAACTGGCTTCATACTTATAATGAAGACAGAAAGTATGTGTTGCTCAGTGGGATGGAGATAGCAATACAGCTAAACGCATATTGTGACATTTTGGCTTTCTGTTTCTCATAACAGAATATCCATTTGTAGAACAGGTAGAACAGTAACTTCTAACGACATCACTCCTCCATTCCACAACACTGACATTTTAATACACTTAGTGTAACAGCGATAGTATAATAATTTGCCATTGTCTTCCGCGCACACATGGGAGGTCTGGGAATTCTGACTTATACATGAATGTCTGAGTGCCTGGCTCTGCTGAGGAGGGTAACTAATCTCTTATTCCGCTGGATAGTGGATTTTGCTGAATAGTGTTTGCCAAACTTCTCAATATTACCCGTCCTCTTCCAGGTGTTGGATTGTCCGTATCATCGATCTGACAACACGATTGGGATATCTTGTATTCTCCAATATTTTAGAATGCCTATTTACCACGCATTTTAATAACTGACCAGTGTACACACGGTTTGAAAACTGCATTCCACGTCTCATATACAGTTCCTAGCATCCTATTATATACATTTATGAACAATCTGCTCTACTGCTCACAAGCCATTGTCGGCCCGTAATACGCAATCACAGCAGAATTATCATGCAGTCAATTATACAGGAACAGGACACGTCTGGTCGCCTTTAGAAGTGTTTGGTATATGGTGCTAGCCCCATGTTTTAATACAATAATGGACACCCGGTGAATAATGTGATCACTAGCATGTCAGTCACCTCCGCTTACCAGAACCTGTCCTAGTATCAATATTAGAAAGGCACGATGCATGTCCTTAGCTGGACGTTGCCATTAACCCCAGCCTCAGGTATATTTTCTAGACAATTGTTTTTCACGTTCAGTAAGCGCATTACACTCCTCGGCCACGTAGACCTCTACCCATTGTGGGCAGGGTGACAATGGGAGCCCAGGTCATTTGGTAGAAACATAAATCGCTGCCTCGGTGGGAGTATTGGCCCATGTCCACCAGACAGCTGGGGAACTGGCTAGCTACTCAGTTTTAAACATATGTGGTAATACTGATGCCTGCCGCAGAGGACATGTTATCACTGTTAATAATAACAATAGCGCACATCTTTCGCCCATACATTAACATAATAAAAGGCATCTAGTATATCCCAAAATTTTTACATCATGATACCTATATTTCGTCTCTTTACAGCAGAACTAATATTTATATCCCATTAATAAGATTACGTGAGCCATTATAAGGCATTTAACAATTGCTTACGTGATACACATTTTTCAGTGAACGAAATTATACCACTGGAACACCAGTTGTGTATTTACATCAAGAACCCACATTTCAGAGCAAAAGAAAACTTTAATCGCAACGGTAGTGACCACAACTCTATAATTATCATTTCCCAGCAGTGATAGTTTCTCCGTGAGGCGTTTATGCTCGATAACATGTTAGAACGACACATACTGTCCATCTACTAGAGCATTGTCAGTTCATTAAACCATGGCGATGTGCAATTTTATATTTAATTATTGTTTGGTAGTAAACATGTAGATTATTAATCCATTACAGTCCATTTCTCCGTTATGTTTTCTATAAAACTAATTTACCATTAAATGTACCTTGATGCATGTTTGTGATTTGTAGATTATTATTTCCACACCAAATTTTATCCTTTTTTGCCACCGTTCAATTATTACATTTGCATAAGAAGAAGACGGATATTAATTAGGGTGTCTACAACGTAATTCAACAATGCAATGTATCCTCTGACATGTTTGTGACTTTATGCACCTCTAAGACATATTATTTCCAACGATAATGGATATCAGTTCAAAATGTTAAATAAATCATAAATTATTATTATTATCTTTGTATAAAGTGACAGCATCAATCAAACAATCAATCAATCATGTGCCATGCCGGAAAGCGTGGGCGGTCATGACTCTCCATTTCACTCGATCACCAGTGTCGTGAATCAGCTCAGTGTTCCTGTCTCGTCCATGCCATGTGGCCAAGCCATCCAGGCATTTTCCTCTCGGTCTTCCTCTTCGTCTGTTCCCTTCGATCTTGCCAGTTGTCACCAAGTTCTCCAATCCATTTCTTCTCATAACATGTCCAAAAATTTTGACTGTCTACGTCTAATTTCTCTAATCAGTTTACGATGTTCATTTGTCTCCTGTAGTACTTGGTCATTGGTTTTTCTGTCTGTCCATGGTATTCTTTGCATTTTCCTCAGAAACCACATTTCTGCAGCCATCAGATGTTTTTCAGCTTGACTGCTCATTGTCTAAGTTTCACATCCATACAAAAGAACAGGCTCTATGTATCCCCTCAACACTCTTTTTCTCGTTTCAATTGACATCTTTTTATTGGTCAGAATGTTTTTCATCTTGCTAAAGGCTACTTTCGCCATGGCGATTCTTGTTCTAATCTCTTCAAGGCATCTCCCATCAGATGTTATGACTGTTCCAAGATAATTGTACCGATTCACTTGTTGAAGAATATTTCCATTTACTTGTATATTACATTGTGGCACTTCTTCCTTCCTAGTGACGACCATAACCTGAGTCTTTTTACAATTTAATTCTAACCCCAGTTGCTCACTGTGTACAACAACCGCATCTACTAATTGTTGCAGGTCCTGCGCATTGTCTGCAATTAATACTGTATCATCTGCATATCTAATGTTATTGATGTTTCGTCCTCCAATGCTGATTCCATTTATATCCTCTACATTTCTGAAAATATTTTCACTGTATAGGGAAAAAAGATCTGGAGACATCACACATCCCTGCCTAACACCTCTCTTAATTGGCTGATACTGTCCCACTTCATTATCAATCCTTATTGCAGCTTGTTGTTTCCAATATATGTTTTTTATAAGTCTAATGTCTTTCCCATCAATTTGTAGATCTGCAAGCATATCCACCATGTTGACATGTCTAACTCTATCAAAAGCCTTTGTATAGTCAATAAAGCAAAGATGTATATCCTTGTTTACTTCTATAGCACGTTCAATAACTGTTCGCAGCATATACACAGCATTTACTGTACCCTTTCCTTCTACAAACCCGCATTGTTCTTCCCCTATTTCAGGTTGTATCTTCTTCCTCACTCTTTGCATGATAATTCTTAGCAAAATCTTTGTGATGTGACTCATTATACTAATTGTTCTATGTTGATCACATTCCAAGGTTCCTGATTTCTTTGGGATTGCAATAAATACAGAGTTACATAATTCAGGAGGTATATCTCCTGTATCATAAAATATGTTCATCAGTCTGGTGACTTGCTCTAGTCCAAATTCTTCTAAAGCTTTAATCATTTCTGTTGTGATGTTATCTGCACCGGGGGACTTGCCAGCTTTCATATGCTTAAGAACATTTCGAACCTCCATCTCCAAAATTGGCGGTCCTTCATTATTAAATCTAATATCATACTGTTCGTCTCTGTTACCATCATAAAGGTGTTTCACATAATCTGTCCATACATGTAGAATCTGGTCTTTTTCTATTATGATTTTGCCATCTTTAGTGTTTAGACAGCCTGCTGATGTACTTGTTCTGTTATTAGTAAGTTCCTGAATTCTTTTGTGCACTAATTTGGTATTTTGATTGTTGTGTTGGTTTTCAATTTCTAAGCACTTTTCCTCAAGCCATGATTCTTTTGCCTCCTTACATAATATTCTGACTTGTCTGTGAATTTCTTCATATTGACAGAATTATTTTTGTTGAGTCTTCTTGTTTCCATGAGGTGTAAAATTTCTTCAGTCATCCATTTCTAACGACCCACATTCTTTAATTTTGGAATAGTTGTTTCTGCAGCCACATTGATTGAATTCTTCAACGTTACCCATTGATCATTCACATCCTGGAATAGGATCTCTAGATCAGACAATATTTCAAATCTGTTCAGTACTTCTATGTTGAATTTGTTTTGTATTTCCTTGTCATTACTCAATGTACACAAATCATATTTAGTGTTTCCTGTTATATACTTGACTTTCTTCAACTTTATCCTCAATGTTCCTGTGAGTAATCTGTGGTCACTATAACAATCAGCACTGGGAACTGTTTTTGCTACTGTTAGCGCGTTTCTAAATCTTCTGCTAATGAGTATGTAGTGAATCCGGTTTCTAATCCTGCTATCAGGACTCCTCCATGTCCATAATCGTCTAGGTTGTTGCTTAATCCAGGTGTTTCCTACAATCATTTCCTGTTCTTTTGCCCACTCTACGAGTCTGTATCCTCTTCCATTTCTCTCTCCTAAACCATAGTTTCCTACTGTGTATCTATCCCCTTGATTTCCTACTTTTGCATTGTAGTCCCCTGTTATGATGTTTATTTCTGAATGTTTACATTTCTTTAAGGCAGACTCTATGTCATTATAAAATTCTTCTACATTATCTTCACTGGATTCTCCTGCTGGGGCATATACTTGAATAATATTTATGCTGAAAGGTCTGCCACTTAATGTAACTAGTAGAACTCTGTCCGACACGGCCCAATATCCTTGAACAGATTTTGATGCTTTCCGGTCCAAAATAATTGCCCCTCCCCTATGACGATCTTCATCTCCAGAATAAATAATCATGAAATTTTCATCTATCTTGATGAAATTTTCATCTATCCTGTCCATCTCGTTTCGCACATACCTAAAATATTAATTTTTTCCTTTTCAATTTCTTGTTTTATGTTCTCTAATTTTTCTTCGTCGTTTAACGCCCTAACGTTCCAAGTTGCTAATTTTAACGTCTCTGTCCTTGTCTTGCGATGGTCATTCTTTAAGCGAATCATGATGTACTAGGCACTTTTAAAGAGGTAGTTTGCCGTTGCTTTCCTCTATGGCAGTGACCTTACTGGTCGGAGACCGCAGCCATTGACTCAAGAAGAGCTCCTCTGCCTGCCGTTGTGAAACTCGAGACCATGACCAACAAATATCTGTCGGCTGCCGTCAAAATGTTATCCACCACCTGCCTTCAGTGGCTTCTTTTGAAAACTTCCAATCAAAGAACACAAAATAACATCACATAATCCACAGGAAAACACTATTCACAGGAAATCCATAGGAAATCACACGAAATCCAAAGGAAAACACTAAATAGCGTCCCTCCGAAAAGTAACGCGTCATTTTGTCGCCATCTTAGACCGGAAATCAGTATCAGTGACAGTATCCCAGAGCTCAAATCGTTAACTTCAATGCGTAGAAAACAATAGTAAACATAACACAAGGCTGTTGAGTGTTAGATTGTAATATCACCGTATATAGCATCGCCTTTACTGGCTAATTAAATCTACGCATTTGCTCTAACGAAATACACAATAACTGTCAACTAACCGTGTAGTCACATTGCTAGATTCAATCACAACTAAGTTTGTTACAACGAATCGAAATAGCTAGTACCAGAGAAATTCATTAAGTAACATATATTTTACGAATAACACTTTAACAATATTGCCAACCATAAATTGTGTATTTCTCAACGTAGTTCCCCTGCCTTGCAACCAACTTGGTTTACCTGTCTATTAGCTTGTTGATGTCATCTAGATTAATGTTTCTGGATGTGGCCTTTAACTAATTTTGCTCCACATCCAATTATTTCCGTTGTCATCTGCACACCTCTGACCCATAAATGTTTTTTTCAAGGGTTCAAACAATTGAATGTCCGATGGCGCAAAGTCTGGAATGTATGACGGATGTTTCAAAGCACCATATTTCAGAGTGTATCCACAGTATGCACAGCCATATCAAGGCGGGCTTTGTCGTGAAATAAAAATACTCATTTTGAGGGAAGTCCCAGAAATATCGATCGTATTAGGGGATACATTTTGTGCCCAGGTATGTCACTGTATCTAGCACTTGTTGCCGTTTCACCCTTTTCCTAGAAATGCATCAATATAGGGCACTTAATGTTTATACAGATATTCATCACGACCTTCCCATCATATCTATGAGCCTTTTCTTATTCGAAGACAACAACTGTTTCCTTTGGCATATGTCTATCAATTCACATTTTTCCACTAACGCAAACAGTGTCTTCATTATGGACCAACATACTCCTTGAGATTTCACAAGGTTTCACACTCTCTGACCATACACAACGAATATACGCCTCATCGTTTTTCCGCAATGCAAGTCGATAGTTGAACATTCATTTTTAATCGCTATTGCGCATGCGCCATCTGCTCGACCCTCACATCCCCTACATAGGGTGTTGCCTAAGAGTTGGTTTGTGCCCTGCAATGCGATATTCCGTTACCAATACTCTTCTATACAAGTTAGATACATATCATTTACAGGATGTCGCAATCAATCCAAGCATGTTTTGGCTATTTGTAATTTAAAAAGAGAAGTTTACTTTCGGTTGTTTGTCATTGCTTTCTTAGCGAACGAAGCTCAATCAATTGTTAAAAACTAAACAACCCCGTCTGCTTCCGAATCATCTGCAGCTGATTTCAAATTGCGCTCTATAATTAAATGGCTGGTACTTAAGGACTTTCGCTCGTAATATCTTTAGTACAAAAAGTAAAGTAAATAAGTAATCTTGCCTACGAACGTTGAAACCTGAGCGCTATTGGATTTATTAGTCTAGCCCCAATTTTGTTACAGACTAGTCGGCGCTCCACGTGTATTGTGGTCACATCCCTCCTTCTGGTCTGTCGCCTGTAACTTATCAATCACATTGTGAAAAACTGAGCTCTGCCTATGTTCGCGGTGACTGCACTAACCAGGCGACCTACTTCTTCAGGCTTAAAACCCCCCTGCCCTACACTGCAGGTTACTATAGGCAGTAGATGGGAGACAGTTTTCATTAAATTGATTCTAGTACTTGTCTGAAGCATGAACGAGAGGTTGTGTGTAAAATGTCAAAATTTGGCACCAATGTTTTGCAATAGGAAATATGCACGCTATGACTTTGACATGTGTGGTCTGAGGGAGTGAGAGAGGTGGTCATATAATTGATTGGAGTGCACCTCCCAAAAGTACTAACCAGTGTCAAACGTAGACATATCAGATTGCATCAGGTACCATGAGTAATGGGACTCTTCGCTGGTTGCTTAAGGTCAGGAGGGAGCGTGTATGGGAATGGCCCGAGTGCGGTGATGTCGGTTCTTGACTTAATTCAACAAGTTGTGTTATCCAAAACCTGACTCTCTTCAACATATATCCCATGATATCATTTAAAGCTGCGTACATGTTTTCCTCCCTGACTGCTGCAGGCTATGGTAAATATCGGCCTGAAGCGCATTGCACCTGTCATATGTGGATGGCCATGCTTCCATCATGTGCCATGCCGATAAGTGTGGGGTGTCATGTTTCGCCACCTCACTCGATCACCAGAGTCGTGGTTCAGCTCCAGGTTTCTGTCTCGACCATGCCACGAGACCAAGCCATCCAGGTATTTACTTCTAGGTCTTCCCCTTGGTCTCTTCCCTTCGATCTTGCTAGTTGTCACCAAGTTCTCCAATTCATTTTCTCTCATAACATACCCATAAAAAATTGTACTCTTTACGCCTAATGTCTCTAACCAGTTTACGATCTTCATGTGTGTCTTGAAGAACGTGTTCATTTGTTTTTCTGTGTGTCCATTTTTCTTTGCATGTTCCCCAGAAGCCACATTTCCGCAACCATCAGATGTTTTTCAGCTTGTCTTCTCTTTGTCCACGCTTCACATCCATACAAAAGTACAGGTTCTATGTAGCAAGTCAACAATTTTTTCTCGTTTCAATTAATATATTTTATTGGTTTGTACGTTTTCCATCTTCCAAAAGGCTACCTTGGTAATGGCAATTCTTGTTCTAATCTCTTTAAGACATCTCCCATCATTTGTTTTGACAGTTTCGAGATAACTGTACCGATTCACTTGTTTAAGAATATGCCCATTTACTTGTATATTACATTGTGGTGTTTCCTTCTTCCCAGTGGCGACCATAATCTGTATCTCCTTAGAAATCAATTCTAACCCTAGTTGTTCACTGTGTGCAACAACATCATCTCCTAAATGTTGCAGGTCATGTTCATTGTCTGCTATCAAAAATGTATCATCTGCCTATCTAATGTTATTGATGTATCGTCCCCCAATGATGACTTCTTCCATATCTTCTATATTTCTGAAAATAGTTTTACTGTACAGAGAAAAGAAGATCTGGAGATATTACACATTCCTGTCTCACACATCTCTTAATAGGCTGAAATTGACCTACTTCATTATCAATTCTTATGGTAGCTTGTTCTTTCCAATACATGCTTTTTAACAAGTCTAATATCTTTTCCATCAATTTGTAGATCTGCAAGCATCCTTATCATGTCTACATGTCTCACTTTATCGAAAGCCTTCGTTTAGTCAGTAAAGCAAAAGTGTAGATCTTAGTTTACTTTTATAGAACGTTCAATTACTGTTCTCAGCATAAACAAAGCAGTTACTGTACCATTGCCTTTTACAAGCCACATTGTTCTTTTCCGTTTCAGGATGTATTTTTTTCCTAACTCGCTGCATGATAATTCTTAGCACAATCTTCGTGATGTGACTCATTATGCCAATTGTTCGATGTTGATCACATTACAAGGCTCCTGATTTCTTTGGGATTGCAATAAATACAGAATTACATTATTCAATAGGTATATCTCCAGTATCATATATTGTATTCACCAGTCTGGTAACTTGATGCATTCCATATTCTTCTAAATCATTAATCATTTATGTTGTGATGCTTTCTGAACCGGGGGTCTTGCCAGTTTTCATACAGTTAAGAGCATTCTGAACCTCCATCTTCAATATTGATGGTCCTCCATTATTATTTTAAATAGCACGCTGTTGTTCTCTCCTTATCATCATAAATGTTTTTGATATAATCTGACCATACATGTAAAATCTAATCTTTTCCTATTATGATTTTCCACATGAATGTCTTAGGAGGCTGCTGATGTACGTGTTCTTTGATTAGTAAGCTCCTGAATTTTTTTGTTCAATAGTTTGGTATATTTACTGTTGTGTTGTTTTTCAATTTATATGAATTTTTTCTCGAGCCATGATTCTTTTTGCCTCATTACATAATGTTAAGATTTTTCTGTGAATTTCGTCATATTTGGTAGGATTATTTCTGTTCTGTCTTATTGTTTCCTTTAGTTGTAAAAGTTCTTTAGTCATCCATTTCTTACCACCTACTGTCTTTAATGTTTGAATATTTTTTTTTTCTGCAGCCAAACTGATTAAATTCTTCAACATTTCCCATTGATCATCTTGAAATTGGATCTCTAGATCAGAAAGTATACTAATTTATTCTTTACTTCTATGTTAAAATAATCTTGTATTTATTTGTCATTTATTAATTTGCACAAATCATATTTAGTGTTTCCTGTAGTATACTTGACTTGCTTTAACTTTATCCTCGATGTGCCTGTAATTAATATGTGATCACTGTAACAGTCTGCATTTGAAACTTTTTTTTCGACTGTTATCTCATTTCGAAACCTCCTGCTAATCAGGATGTAATCTATCTGGGTTTTAATCCTGCTGTCTGGACTCCTCCATGTCCCGTAATCTTCTAGGATGCTGTTAAAAACCAGATGTTTCCTACAACAATTTCTTGTGCTTTTACCCATTAAACAAGACTGTTTCGTTTACTCTCCCAAA
>JACEFZ010023771.1:0-10000 GCA_014155875.1 Cepaea nemoralis
TTTTTTATCTTAGTGTGAAGTCGGAGGCCACACCCAACTCTATCAAGCCGTGCTATAATTGCACCCTCCGAAAACCCCTGCAAGCCTTCCAATTTTTCATGTCTGCCTTTTAATTCTCTTCTCCGTGTCTTTTAGATTTTGTTTTAACCTAGGGTTTTGGAGAAAAGGGGAATTTAGGACACTTTTACAATTTGGCTCAGGAGGTCCTATCCAGGATGCGTCTTTTCACACCCCAAATCCGCGGAAATTTGTTTTTGCTGCCTAAGTTTTTGCAATATGATCATGTAAACCCAATTTTAGTTTTCACTTTTGCGTGGCACCATTTAATGATGTTTGTAGTTCTTAGCCCAGGCATTTTTTTTCTGTATACCCTTTACAGGACATCGCTGTCAACACCAGCTTTTTACCGTTGTTTTTGATTTTTTGGGCAAGATTAGTTAAGTATTTTGCTTTTGCTTTTGAGCGGCCGGGTCATTTACCCCCAAAGTTCCCAAACTGGCAAAAACCAATTTAAGGCTTTAAGGCAAAAAATTACGGATAGTTAGATTCGCGGGGCAGATTTAATACACGCGTGCTTGTGACCGAAAGAGTGAATACTTTTAAACAGTACTTTAGCGCATATTTCAAACCCATTTGTTTTCAATCCTTCTTCTTTTTAATTATTCCGGTTAGAGATACGTGTTAAAAAGAAATAACTAAATGTCTGCGGTAAGAGTTCAACAATACGGAAAAGAGGATGTTTACATACAGTAGAAACTCTACAAGAGATATCAGGAATTAACAACAAGGATTTACTTCTTCAAGAGATAAAATTGGTTAAAATGACAACATTGCAATGAAATTATATAACAACTAGCTTCGACAAACCACGCAAAACATGCAATAAGCTTTCTGTTAAGGTAAACAGCAATAGTTCTTGTAGAATAAATTGAGGAACCGGAGAAAACATTCCGCGTGCTACTTGTCTCACACACGAATATCCTGCAGTTGCGTCTTTCTTCACTTGGAGTTTCACGTGTATTCAAAGATCTGACGGTTGCACTTTCTACACCATTATAACATGACTGAAACTTCTTACAAAATTATGATCCGCCAGATATAGGTCATGTGGATCTCATGAAACCATATTAACCCCCCCAAACTTCCATCCAGATGTGATGTCCCTTAAAAATACATTACTACTGTAAAACAAAAGGTATCGTGTATGGGTGTCAAAGACTAGAATACATAGGAGGGAAGACCACCCTGAATGAGTGGTCTACCTCAAGTAGATTAGAGGTAACCCATTGCCCCAACAAGAGGGCGGGGTAGGTGTAGGGAGTAGATAGGGAGGAGAACTATCAACAGTTCTCTCATGAGACACGTAAGTGTAAACCAGGGGGTAAGCACTCTGGTCACGGGTAATCACCTCAACGTGATAGACACCAAGAATTTGGAATAGAACTCAAGAGTAGGTTACTACTCTAAGCGTGGGGAATGATGTAGCACGCAAAAGCCGAAGTGCGCATGAAGCCCCTCCGCGTGCTGTGTAATCAGGACGCGGAGGTTTGTCAGACAGGGGACGGACTTCGTAGCGGACACATCGCTTAGAGTCGATGCGTCTTTCTTTAAGTGAATAGATAGTTTTAGCAGTAGGGTAGGGACGACTAGAGATAGGAAGTTCTGTGTTTTCATGTGTGATTCATTAGAGACAGTTTTGTGCTTTTATGTATTGTAAGAGCCAGTGGCAATAAAATGTGTAATCAATTCCTCTCGTACGACTGACAAATCTTTTTGTGTGGTGCGAGAGAAGTTTACCCCTGAATGCCTGTAGCATCGCTTGATGACAGGCTAGGATAAAAGTGGTGTCAGAAGTGTAGCTTGGACTTTTGGTCAAGCTAAAACACTCACCCCGGCTCTAAAATAGTTTACTGTCAGTTAATACAGGGTTTAATTTGTTTTAGTGTAAAATGGCGTGTGCAGACTAGAACAGATGCGAACTGTGCCCATCGTGACCATTACCATTTATTTATACTTTTTGAAATGTTTTGTGCTTTATGAACATTTTTCCCTTTCTGATTTGTAAGTATTATTATTATATTTTGTATCATTTATTTCTACAATTATTTTTTTATTTATGAGTTTTTATGAAACATGATTCACGGCGGAGCAATACACTAAGAAATGAGCCGGCGACAATATCGATTTTTCAATCTAAGAATAGCGCTGCGCCTGTGACGTATCAGGGTTTGACCCACAGCTGTCCTACGCCATTGGCAATCAGCGACAGATTGTTTAAAAATCGCCAAGCCGCTGCTCGCCTGAATTTTTGAATTATAGGAGTATTTTTTGTTTATACAAGCTATTATTGAATATTTTTATAATTTGAACATTATTATTTCCTTATATTTATTTAAAGCATTTATTTATTTATTTGTGGACATATTCTTTTTTCTACCGTCACGATGGCACTACTTTCTTTATGCAAATAGGATCGGTCTGCACAGCACTATCATAGATTATACAGCAATTAGTTAAGTAAAGCAGAAGATATTAGAACGAAGACAGGACAGTGACAGGCTCTATCTACCATACACATTGTGTTGTCCGGGGCATGTAATTATAAATTTCAAACAAATGTCTAAATGTATATGTCGTTTGCAATTATTTAATTATTGATGCTCTAATAAACCAGATATAACAAGACCTGTTTAGAAGAGTAACACAAGGTGTGTGTCGAGGTGCCAAACGATTGTACCTGATTGCTCCGGATTGTTAAGATGAGTATACCCAAATTATTTTTTGAATGCAATATGATTAATAATGCATCTCTTTTTCAGGATGTAATCTACTAGTATTTTTTGTACACAGGCATTTAAAATCTTAACATTTCGAATATACCTGAGTAAATATTTGAGTACCTATCAACTCTAGCTAATTATCCAACAACATGTCAACTTTAGCTGATTGCATACAAGCAGGCAAGGAATTAGGATACACCGGAAAGGAATTAGAGCAATATGCTGACCAAAAATTTAGGGAAGCAAAAGATGCTGATAGAGATGAACGTGCACGAGAGGAGACAACACCAGAAGGAAATTGTAGAACTAGCTGAAATAACAAAACAAAAGGAGTTAGAAATAAAACACAAAGAGGCACAATTAGCTGAAGAAACTAAACAGAAACAGAACAAGAGAGACAACACCAAAAAGAGATGGCACAATTAGCTGAAGAAACTAAACAGAAGGAATTAGAGATTAAACAAAAAGAATTAGAATTAAAGCAAAAACAATTAGATCAGGAGAGAGAGAGTTGAAGCAAAGAGAGATAGATGAAATGGCAAGAGTGAAGGAAAAACAAATACAGATTGAATCAGAGACACAGTTAAAGATGAAAGGTATGGAAGTAGATTCACACTTAGAGATCTCCGCTACGAAACTAAAGAGTCAGCAAGAAGAGAATAAACTTAATAAATACAAACATATTATTAAGCCATTCTGTAAAGAAGATTCCATATCAGCCTGGACAGAAAATGTCGAATACCAGCTTAAATACCATCAAGTACCAATCGATATGTGGGCCATGATCTACATGAAAAACCTCAGTGGGGAGCCCCTTAAGTTATTGAATCAATACCAACTGATCTTAGATCTAACTATCAGTACATTCACGATAGGGTAATGCAACATTTTTTACTTGATGCCCCTGGGTATCAAGTCCAATTTTCTAACTTAAACCAAAACCAAGTGAGACCTTCATCGATTATATCTCGAATGTCCAAAGTGTGCTGAATAGATGGCTTAATGCAGCAAAAAATAGGAAAGGACTTTGAAAAACTTAAAAATGTAATAGCCATGGATAAAGTTATATCCACAAGTCGCAACTCCTTTCGCTAAGTTCCTTCAGCAGTCAGACATCGAAAACAATACCACAATTCGAGAAGAAAGGCTCCGCATATATTTCCTCGAATAGAGAAGTTTTTAAAACATCAAACATCGACTCTGAAATAGTCTCTTTTGTTAAGGACCAACCTAAAAATTATCGTAGCAATAAAAAACCATTTCAGAGAGTCGACAAGAAAGATCAAAAATTGCCTAAATGTATGTATTGCCAACTTTTCATGATATTTACGCTATGTGTGATAAATCACCAAACTATCCGACACATCTTGAGATGGTCATTAAGAAACAACAAAATAAGAGAAATGCATACAGGCGTGCGGTTAAATGTTTTTTCTGTGCTAGCTACGGCATTATTCCAGTAAATGCCTAGGCCGTCAAAGAATGAATGGCCAACAGTGCAATGTTAATCGATACATCTTCTGATAGTGGGAGTGAGACTGAGTGCGAGGGTCGAGGAATGGAATTACCTTTTTAACCAATCTGAAGATGTTTGTTGTGTAAACGATATTTTAAGCTTTGACAGTTGTGAGCGATGTCACCAATTTCATGCAGACGGAAAATTAGAATGTGGACACACAGTGCCATTCTCCACTGAGAGTGCAATGCAGCATTAGCCTCCAGAGGCAATTTGGTGTTCCACAATGCACTGGTGAATGAAAGACCATGCCAATGTTTATTTGACAGTGGAAGCACTCTTATCGGTCTCAGAAAGGAATTTGTGAATCCAAATGATTATACAGGAGACTCAGTTAAATGCCGAACCTTTTCGGGTAATATCGAAATTTACCCGTTGGCAAGGAGCCCATATAAACACTCCTTCTCTTTCTGGTACCTTTACATGTGCTATTTTAGATAACCCTTGTACTGATTTAATTTTGGGATGCTTACCCCAATTGAAGCATTGCACTAACAAAGAAATAGCTGCATGGGAAAAATTAAATGCAGCAAATGCAACAACCAGAGCAGACACTATTAAACACCAAGACACACTACAGGAGGAAAGACTACTGTTGCTATCACCAACTGGGACGGATGATACCACCAGACAGAAGTTTATAGACCAGCAAAAAGCGGATCTGAGTGTGTCTCCGTATCTAAAACTGTTAAAAGAAAAAGCTAAAGTAACAAAAAACGCATCATGGTTCTTTAAGCTTAATAATGGGATTCTTACTCGTTATTCACAACCAACAACCATGAGATTCAGCAAACGGTGTTACCTGTACAACACCGCCAAACTGTGCTAAAGATTGCACACGAGTCACCGTTTGCTGGTCACCTTGCATACGACAAAACCAGGACCAGAATTCAAGCTAATTTTTACTGGCCGGGATTTTGTAATGACATAAAATTATTCTGTCGTTCATGTAATGTCTGTCAACAACTAGTACGTAAGGGTAAACATCCTACAGCTGAGGTACAACCTTCAACACTAGCCTCTAGACCATTCGAGAGTGTGGCGGTGGATATTGTTGGACCCCTGAACCAGGTGTCCTGCAAAGGAAATCGCTTCATCTTAACGCTAGTAGACCTATGTTAAAGGTGGGTTGAGGCGGTAGCTTTAAAATACATCACCTCCAAAGATATTGCCAATGTATTTTTACATTTGTTCTCACGATTCGGATTTCCACATACCATCTTATCCGACCGTCGAACCCAATTCATATCGGCTGCAACGCAAGCCCTTACAAAAATGTTAGGAATTAAACAGCATTTTACAACAGCTTATCATCCAGCCAGCAATGGAATCGTAGAGAAGGTCAACGGAGACCTAAAACATATGCTGGCTAAGGTGACAGCAGAAAACCCATCCGAATGGGATACACTGTTGCCAACAGTGCTGTTCGCCTATCGGGAGATTCCCCATTCAAGCACGGGTTTCTCACCTTTTGAGTTAGTATACGGGGCTAACCCACGTGGACCCCTAACAATTTACCATCAGTTAGTAACTAATGCGATTGAAATTCCAACCCCTAAAACACCTTATGAGATGGTAACAGAAACACGCGATAAAATTATGAAATCGTGTATGATAGCCAAGGCAGCTTTGGAGAGGAAGGGTCAAATCTACCACCAATACGCAAATAGAGGTGCTAGGACTATTAATCTTGAACTAGATCAAGACATACTGCTTTTACTTCCAGACAAACGCAATTTATTATTGACCTCATGGCAAGGGCCATTCAAAGTGGTACACAAAATTTCGGATGTCGATTATGAAATATCGATAAACGGACACTTAAAGATATTTCATATCAACATGTTGAAACCCTACTTTTCACGACAAGAGACAGAACTGGAGACAGACGAACATAATGCACCCACACCTATTGATGAGACGACAGACATACATAACGCAACTACACTAGTTAGCGAGACTGGCAAGGACGACGATACGCATACACTTAGTGAGCATACAGAAAACGCACTTAGCACCACCACCGTACTGAATCAGGTAGACGACGACGGGATGGAACTACCTGTTCCAATTGTAGACAAGACTGCGACATTAGATTGTATACGGTTAGAACCGGGACTAACAGAAGAGCAACGACGACAGACATTAGAATTAGTGACGGAGTATAAGGACATATTTTCCGACATTCCAGGTAGGACGGACAGGATCGAGCACTCCATCCTTCTTTCGGACTCAAAAGCCTATCAAATGCAGGCCGTACTCTATCCCACTTAGCTACAGAGAAAGTCTAAATAAGGAAATTCTTAATTTAGAAGCTAGTGGAATCATCCAGAAATCTACATCTGAGTACTCCTTTCCAATCGTCTTGGTGAAGAAAAAGGACTCCACAATTCGTCTCTGTGTGGACTATAAAAAACTCAACAATGTCACTAAGATCGACGCAGAACCAATTCCTTCCTGCGAAGATCTTATTCTTGATATGTCCACCTCCAAAATCTTCTCTAAATTAGACCTTACTAAGGGATATTGGCAGGAACCTATGCAGACTCAATCCATCCATCTTACTGCATTCTCAACACCTTTAGGTCTTTACGAGTGGCGGTTTCTTCCTTTCGGACTTCGTAACGCTCCTGCCACTTTCGTACGCCTAACTAGAGATTTACTACATGGAGTGACGAATACGGTGACATATATAGATGATATTTGTGTCCATACAGATGACTGGACAACACACTTACTGAAACTCCGACAGGTCTTAGACAGGGTGCGACTCTTCGGTCTCACTGTCAAACCTAGCAAAGTTGAACTGGGCCTACAAGAAATTGATTTTTTGGGCCATGTCATTTCACAAGGACAACTAAAAACTGACAATAGAATTGTTACTAAAATTATGAACCTGACCATGCCTACAACAAAGAAGCAGGTCAGGAGCCTTTTGGGTTTAGTAAATTATTATAGTAAGTTCATACCGAACTTAGCCGAAATCACGAGTGTATTTTTCTAATGTTTTTGAAAGCATCGGTAAAATTAAATGTCAAAGATGCATTATTAATTTCTGCATTGTCAAAATTGAAACTCCTATTTAGTAATGTACCAATTCTGCGTTTGCCTAATCCTAGGCTCGTTTATTATCTTAGGACAGATGCCAGCACGATCTCCATCGCTGGAGTACTAGGCCAGTTTTACGATGGCATCTTCAATCCAATTTGCTACGTGAGCCGCAAGAATCACACCTGCTGAGTCCAGATATTCCATATCAGAGTTGGAAGCCCTAAGTGTCATCTACTCAGTAAGGAAGTTACATCGATTTCTAGCGGGTAATCACTTCGTAGTACAGACCGACAACTCCCCAATCACGGTCATACAAAGTGGGGTGCATCGCAATGACCGCATCTACAGGAGGTCGTTAATCTTACAAAATTATACTTTTAGTATAGAGCATATTAAGGGTAGGGACAACATTCTTGCTGATACCCTTAGCCGACCATCTGAGGCAGAAATACCTGATACTCCACACGAAATGTAGTCTAAGATAATGTAATTTAGTACACTTAAAATATCCTGTGTAAAATATTCTATGTAATATATAGACATCATATCAGGACTGTGTGCTAATAACAGTGAATCACTATTTGTCCATAGACAGCAGAATAAGAACTGTGCTCCAAGAACAAGTGAATCACCGTGTGTACATAGACAGCTAGTTACTTACTATGCTCCATTTGTGTTCCGGTGAATCACCTGTGTTAATCATGGAAGAACAGTGTCAGAACAATGCGTAAATAACAGACACGAATATACATGTCTACGACACCAGCGGACTCTACGCGTGGAAGAATACCCATAAGACACTAGTATGACTGTGTAGTCTATTTAATATACCCAGGACAAGTGTGTAACTGTGAACTGTGCCAACAAAATCAATTTCTGAACTTTATGGCAACCACTAACCTGAGGTAGTTAAATACCATGTATATATATATTTATTTATTGTGATATGTATTATAACATGTTTTTAATATAGTGATAAATTATAGTTAGATTAGTTACTTTAATATATATTTAGAATAGAATTAGGGAATATGATAGATTTTTTTTTTTGTAGTTTAGATAAATCACTAATTTACCCACTTACTTAGGATAGTAACTTTAAATTTAATAATAGCTAATTAAAGACGAGGATAAAAAGTTAAGATAGGAACAGTACCAGTTAGTTCATTTCATTTCACTTTATTTCATTCCATCTTGATGAACACTTTAACAACCTCATCATTTAGGATTAAAAGTAATTTATACCTTATAGGATTATACATTTGAACACACATCATTTACACTATGTATAGTAAAATTATCAATCATATTTTTTCATTTAGACATTAAAACATTCTCCTTTTTAAATAACCCATTATTTATAATTTTGTTACATTTCACATTACTCATTTCAGAAAGGTACATAACTCATCTCACATCATTTTCATTTTTTTTAGTTAGTTAGATTACTTCCCTTAAATTAGATTAATTTTGTGCAACAAATTAGAATATATATATATTTATAGAATTAGTATTAGTATTTCAGTAGAAGGTAGTGTTTAGTATTATCAGGGTACAAACTATCAACCCTATTTCATCCATGTAAATATTTTGTAAATACATGACTCGTGCAGTAAGTTACGCACAGTCATTAAGCTCAACTCTTTTCAAACTGAGCCAAACTTGTACAGTGTCACTTCAAGGTTTTTAAATAAATGGGAGAATAAAAGATGTGTGACAGAAGTGTGAAAGTGAGAGAAAAGGGAAAATATAGAATGGAGAGTGAAGACAACCAGCAGATTTTTTCTGCCGCTCAACGCGACTTTTATTATTTGTCTGCGTCAAGCGTTTGCTTTCAGTGTTGAAATATGCTGTCTCGAATGTGTTGTGTGTAGTTTTGTGTTAGCCATAATTACACTAGACCTTAGGGAAAGTATTTTAAGTCTCATAAGACGGAAACGTAGTCACGAATTTGTGTTATACACTTATTTGTGGCCACATTTAACCGGATTATGGCACTTGAAAACTGACTTACATACAAATTATAGACAGACACACATGTTAGAAGATTAATTACGTTATTAGTTACATCTAAACACGCAAACAACCAGGAAAACAAACATGTAAAGTGCATACATTTTTTTGCAACAAGGGGAGATAATCCGGGTCAGGGGACACAGTAGACTGCGAAACACTAACTTAACAGTGAAAGATAACTTTACACGCGGAACCGAGATAGGTAAAGCCTGTCGCACACAGCTTGTGCAAGGGTTGTTTAATATTATATGGGGGACATGAAGCAATTCGTGTGTTGATCCTAAGAAAGTCAACTTTGTATGGGTAGTGAGTTAATTTGCTATTTGAGGGCAGGTCTTATAAGGCAATGGTCCGGTTCAGACAAACCTCTAATAAATATAATATTGCGATGGAGAAGAGGGCTCACCCCAACCAGACAAGTTTGTGGCGATCACCAGTAGCCAAGTAAAGTAATACTACATTGTGATAATAGTCAGTAGAGGTCTATTGAGTTACCCAGAACCAAGTTATCAGTAGTCTTTGACAAAAATTAGACACACTAATTTTTAGAAACCTCTTGCGTCACAACCATGAGTCAAAGTTTGTAACGCAACACAGGAGGGGGGGGGGGGGTGTGTGTCAAAGACTAGAATACATA
>JACEFZ010023771.1:15000-31771 GCA_014155875.1 Cepaea nemoralis
GCAACTTTCAGCTAATTGTTTTTTTCTTGGTAAGATAACGCTCAGTAGTTTGCCATTGCTTTCTGAGCGGCCGGCTCACATGCCCCGTAAGTTACCGACGAGATTCGAACCACTGCTGATTCTCACCGTCGTCACGTTACCCACGAGAGTATACGAGATTACGGAGAAAAGTCGCTAACCTCTAGGCCAGGAAGCCGGCCTTCACCGGTAAGCTGCGCTAAAATGTTGTCTACTTGTTCTTGACTTGGGGACGTAAATTACAAGTACCTCTGAAGTTAGAGTGGGTTCGCCTGGTGGCGAGGGACACTGGTAATAGGGAAAGCTAATCCACACATGCAAGGGATGGGTTTGAAGAAATGTATCACTGCACCACGGAGACGCAGAACAGAGGTTGTTGGAGATGCGCACATATCCGACTTTCAATGCGCTATATGGTACTTGATTGACTGATTGATTGATTGGTTATTGATTGAGTATGTCCTAGTTTATGATGGCCTTCATCGCGTTAGTGTAGATCAGGGTCATCAAACTACGGCACGTGGGCCCGGATCCGGTCCGCGACGTCAGTTCATCAGGCCCGCCGACGGTACTCGAATTTTCTTGATAAAACGTATGGAACACGAGACGTTGTGATACAATTTAAATTTAAATATTATGTTTAGAATACTATGAGATCTTCACACGTGAGGAGACCTCCTGGCTGGAATGCGTCTTAAATTTACTAGTTTCAATTTTAAATTATTGTATGTAGGTTTCCTTGTTTTTTGTAATGTTTGCCTATTTCGCGCCATCCCAAGTCCTTCCCCAGCTAGTGGTAGCTTTGCCTACGCTCTGACGTTACCATGGTTTCTATGGCAACACACACAAACACGCATATGTGACAGTGATAGGTAAGTGAACTGCAAGTGTGAATAGAGGCAATAAAGTAGCAAACATAGCATAAAAATGTCACAAAAGCCTCGTGTTATTATGAAAATATTATCCCCAGGTCAGAAAAATTCCCCGGTCAAGGTGTTAATCGAGCTGATCTCTTGGCCAGTGATTTTCAACCTTTCTGCTGGAGCAGATCCTTACTCAAATGTTTATGTTGCTCAAGGAACTCTGTGCGATGATCCAAGTGTCTGTCCTACTTTATGTAATAAACAAGATGGACAGAAATGTTGCTTAGGTGATTTCGGTCTGTTTCGGAGGAACTCCTGGCTGCCACTCGCTGAACCAGGTTTGAAAAACACTGCTCTAGGCTGTTTATTTAGGCCGGCTCTATTTATATATTTTGTAAACCTTATTATGTGACATATTCTATTACCAATGGTACTTATACATTTTATATGTACCCTTGGTGAGCCATAGCTCCACCAGTGACCCCTAGACCTCTGCTTTTCTTGTGTTTCAATGGGATTTTAATTATGCTTATAATTCAATGTCTTTTTCATGTTCAGATCCCGTTTACTTCACCCTTCATTATGGCTAATAAGAAAAGAAAAGTGGGCGCCGAATGTTGGGAGTATAGTACTTATTTGTGGAAATTAAGGACCAGAAAAACAGTTCGTAATAAGCAGCGAAAGTGTTGCCGTTTTAAAAAGAGTGCAATCTCCGGCGTCACTATAAAACAAAACATCTATCAACATATTCACAGTTTTCCGGAATGTTACGCTTTGAGAAATACGAGTCCATGAAACGTGGTTTAGAAACACAAGGAAATCTCTTCACGAGAAAGTTTGCTGAAAATGAATCTGTCACTCGTATAAGATACAAAATAGTGCATAAGACAGAACGAGGAAAACCGTTTACTGATGCAAACTTCATCAACGAGTGTATGACGGTAGCAGCAAACGACTTGTGTCTTGAGAAAGCCGATTAGTTTGGAACTATCAGTCTTTCGGTAAGTTCAGTTGTGCTGAAAACAGAACTTGGAGAGAACATAGGGCTACAGATACGCGAGAAAGCTAGGAACTTGTTGTGGTATTCTCTAACGCTGGATGAGTCTACTGATCGCTCGAGTATGTCACAACTTCTCGTGTTCATTCGTGGTGTCAATTTGGACTTACAGATAACGAAAGAGTTGGCATCAGTGTGCAGCATGCATGGAACAACTACTGGAAAAGACATTTTCGTGGAAGTGCAAAATAAAATGGTGCAAGACTATAACCTTCAGTTTAATCAGCTTCGAGATGTTACAGTTGATGGAGAAAAAAAAAACATGGCTGGAGTGATGATGGGACTGGTGGGGCAGATCAGGATTTGGAAGATTTGCAAATCCCGGGCGCTCTGTTCATACATTGCATCATACATCAGCAAGCACTCTGTGGGTAAGTCTTAGATATTTCTTGTGTACTTAAACCAGTCGTTTCTGCTAAGAACTTCATTCGGGGACATGCACTCAATAACCGTCAGTTCCAGGTTTTTCTTGAAGAAACTGATTATGAATTCTGTGACTTTCCTTATCACACATCAGTGTGTCTGACTCAGCTGAGGTAAAGTCCTGTTTCGCTTTTACAAGCTCAGGAACGAAATATATATTTCACTCACTGAAAAAGATAGAGCTGATCCACAGGTGTCTGATCCTACCTGGCTGTCAAAGTTGTCATTTTTGGTCGACATCACATCCCACATAAATGAACTGAACTTGAAAATTCAGGGAAAGGATAACCTCGTCTGTGATCTTTACAGAATCATTAAAGCACTTCGGGGGTTCCAGAGTAGACAGAAAACGATGGTGGCAGCGCTTGATCTCGAGGATGCATAGAATAGAGTTAGATATTATATTTTGATGACCGAACTGATGGAGAAGGGGGTCAATCCCTGGTTGGTGAACTGGATAGCAGCCGCCCTGCATTCTCGTCGGGTTGCTCTCCGTCTGGGTGCATGGACCTCAGAGCCACATATTTTAACTCCGGGACTGCCACAGGGATCTGCAATGTCACCGGTGCTCTTTAACGTGTATACGAGCAAGATTGCAAACCTAGAAGCACCAGGGGATGCAAGAATACTAACATTTGTAGATGATATTCTTGCATATAGGCAGGGGAAAGATAGGGAGCAAACAGCCCAGGAGCTACAGGCAACAGTAAACAAAGTGACTGACTGGTGCACTGAAATGAGTGGTGTCATCCACCCAGAAAAGGCGGCTGTTTTGTGGTGCTCTCTGGACAACAGGATTGTGAGAGCTGATGTCCCAAGCCTCGCGATAGATGGCAGAAGCGTGAGCAGAGAGAACAAACTGAAGTATCTTGGAATCATATTTGACATGAGCCTGTCCTCCAAGGACCATGTGGAGACGGTTGTGACAAGGTCTCAAAGGGGACTCAATGCACTTATGCTGCAATGGACACTGAGCAGAGAATGCTTTTCACACTATACCAGCACTTGATCCTCTCAGTGATTGATTATGGACTAAAACTGCTCACTGTCTCAAGGGTCAGCTGGTGAAATTAGAGCGCATACAGAACGAAGCTATGCGGGTCATTCTGGGATGCACCAGAGACACCCCAGTAGTGTGTATGCGTTACATTCTTGGTCTGCCGACTGTTGCTCAATGTGATGCAGGCGAAGGCATACCTCAGAAGTAGCTGCAGACACAGATCAACCGTTGCATGAGGAGCTGGACACCGTTAGGAGTCAGCGACCGATAAGAGGGAAATCATGGATGGCTCAGGCGGAGGATACGATCAGACAAGTGTGCCTCTTGGAGAACATTAGGCGAGGAGAGGAGTGGGTCAGAGTGCCAGCGGAGCAGTCAGACTTGTGCAGAGTTATAATCACATTGAGCCGGGAGTGCAGGGAGTGGCCAGCAGGGGCCACGGAAGTGGAAATCCAGCAACTAATTCAGGATAATGCTCGCTCGGGTGATGTGATTATCTACACAGATGGGTCGGTGTTGAGAGGTAGGAGAAGTGCCTGGGGGTTCTTAGCAAAAGCTAATGGTCGACGTTTGGTGCAGGAGAGCCTGGCATATGATACCACAACATCTAGCTTAAGAATGGAGGTGGAGGCGGTCAGTGCAGCTTTCCGCTGGATGGAGAATACGATACACACACACATCGTGATTGTAACTGACTCAGAAAGCATGCTGAGGAAGGTGAGGACAGGCAAGCTTCGGGCAGAGTGGCTTGCTTCGCTTCGGAGGTCACGGGTGGCAAGCATCGCCTGGATCTTTTCTCCGGGGCATGCCGGTGTGCTGGGGAATGAACAGGCGGACAGATTAGGCTGGCTCTGCAAAATCTTGGTGGAGTATTGATGCATGACAAGGCAGACTGTGGTTGCGGCCTTGTGGGAGCACGTGTACACCTCGGAGGAGCAAATGGATCACCATGGTCTGGCAAGAATGAGACAGCGAGGAGTGACGAGGGGATCTGGCCGACGCTCGACGCTCAGAGGAAAGGCGAGACGGACATATAATCAGATTGCTACTGGTACTATTGGTGTTGGAACTCTTCGCTGGCTGCTGAGGATGGGGACAGACCGCTTATGGGAATGCCCCGAATGCTATGATGTCGGTTCCTAAATCAATCAATCAATCCATTAAAGGACTTCGGAGAAAGCCGTCATTGCTTGAAGCACAATTGGAAGGAGAAAACCTTTCTAATTTTCATTGTTTCAAAGAGTGTTGCGCTGCAATCGCCGAAGATGTCAACCTCGATATTTCGAAACAAATTATTCGTAACTTGAAGAAACATTGTTTGGAGAGATGGTCAGATCTTGACAGAGTTGAGAGTGAGATTCTTCTGTTCCAGAATCCGTTTGATAGTAACCTTGATGATGTGCCAGTAGAACTACAGTTGGAGCTCATTGATTTACAAGCAAATGACTTGTTGAAAGAGAAGCACAGATAATGAAAACTTGTTGAATTTTACCGCTGATTACCTGATGTTGAGTTTCCGAAATTGAAAAAATATTTGCATCTGGTATGGCATAAATGTTTGGAACAACTTTCGTCTCTGAGCAAATATTTTCAAAAAAAATAAGAATTTGAAGTCAACACATCGAACGAGATTGACTGATGAACATTTGAAAGCAATTCTCTTGACTGGATGTAGCAATTCCAAACCAAACATTGATGACATCTTGGAAGCCAAACGTCACTTTCACAAATTTCACTAACCTTATTTTGCTGCCTAGATTGTGAGATTCGGATATGTGCACACTAGGTCTGATGAAACTATCTTTTTGCTAAAGTCGTATTCTTTGATAACTTCTTTTTAGTAAATGAATATGTTGGTTGTCTTTGTTTTTGTGTGCATTGCACGCCGCTCATCAATAATTAACATAAAAAGCTAAACTTAGTTTTTCGTCTCTCCCCCCCCCCCCCCGGTATTTTTAAGAAAAATAGTACATCCTAATTTCTTGATGTCCTTTCTACTAGTACGTCCTAGTTTGTAACGTCACATATTATTATATCCCAGTTTATTGCTGTTCTATACATTTGTACGTCTTAGTTTGTTGATGACCTATATGTGAGTACGTCCGTGTTTGTTGATGACCTATATATTAGTACGTCGGTGTTATTGATGACCTATATATCAGTACATGTCTTTGTTGATTACCTAATTATTACTGCGTAAACGACTGCTTTATTTCTAATATGAAAATGTGTTTTCGCCTGCATGTCCGAGTATGTATAGTTTATTCATAAATGTTTGGATAATTTGCGAACCTTTTATGGTCGTTAAATTAAAAGCTCTGAGAAGTATACCGCACTTGTTAGGATCCTCGCCGATGCAACGGAGTCCGTGCATTGAGCTGAGTTTCTCCAGACTCAGGTTTGAGTTAGGAGAAAAACGGAGCACTTATGGGTTAAACCGTGTGCCGTGATGTTGATCCAAGGACTTAAACTAAACTAAAAAAAACTAAAACTTGTTATCTTGAATTAAATGGATATCAAGAAATTGTGAGTAAAGACCAAAGTATGGCTGAACAGTCAAATATCGCTAAAATTCATTTACTCTGCTCAAGGCGAAGGTCGTGTCACTGACTAAACGTGTTAATCTGGTCTCTCCCTGCCTCACCGTTCTCTTCAGGTCATAATGATTTATTTATTATCTTCCACACTAATACACATGATATCAAGGGACCCTGATCACGCCTGCGTTAACGTGCAACAACATCCCAAACTGCGATGGGGACCCAGCCCATCTACCCACCTGCTCGTTTCCTAACACACCAGGGGGGAAAACATGCTCCGTCTTAATAAGTAGATAATTAACAAGAACTCAACATTTATAGTTTAGTTAGAAAGGAGGTCGGTCCCGACAAAAAGATCTCTTGCATAGTGAAACACTGTAATGCATATCTTGCTCTGTGAAATACTATAATGTTTAGCTTGCTATGTGAAACACGATAACTCTAAGCTTACTATGTGAAAAACTATAAAGGATAGCTTGCTCCGTGAAACATTGTAATGGATAGCTTTCTCTGTGAAACACTATAATGGATAGCTTGCTATGTGAAACACTATAATGTTAGCTTGCTATGTGAAACATTATAATGTTAGCTTTCTCTGTGAAACATTATAATTTTAGCTTGCTCTGTGAAACACTATAATGTTAGCTTGCTCTGTGAAACATTATAATATTAGCTTACTCTGTGAAACACTCTAATGTTAGCTTGCTAAGTGAAACACTGTAATGTTAGATTGCTATGAGAAACACCATAATGCTAGCTTGCTATGTAAAACACTATAATGTGTAGCTTGGTCTGTGAAACACTATAATGTTAGCTTGCTCCTATGAAACACTATAATATTAGCTTGCTATGTGAAACACTGTAATCTGTAGCTTGGTCTGTGAAACACTATAATGTTTGCTGTGTGAAACACCGTAGTAGTCAGCTTGCTATGTGATATACTATAATTGTTAGCTTACTATGTGAAATACTGTAATGCATGGGTGGGCAAACATTTTGTGGGTAGGACAGCATTGACAAATGTAAAGCTATTTGGGGGGGGGGGGGGGGATATATATATATATATATATATATATATATATATATATATATATATATATATATATATATATATATATATATACACACACACACACACACACACAAACAGTGGTACCTCGGGTTACGAACTTAATTCGGTCTATAACTCGGTTCTGAACCCGAAACATTGAAATCAATGAAATAAAGACAATCTGTTTCAAGATGAAGGAATCGTTCTTTTTTTTTATTAACATCCGGTCTTTTACCTGACAAAACGCAAAGAATACGTGTAATTCACGTATTAAATAAAGATAAAGAAAACAACCAAATGAATTAAATGTAAAATGAAAAAAAAAAAAGATTTAGTCTATGTTTATTACCAAGAAAACGATTATGGGAAATGTATCACTTTCTTTGCTATTCTGAATCATTAGTTTCAGGAGTATCTTGTCGCTGATTCTTGGCAGCCGACTGGGAATCTTTCTGCATCAAGAAACTATCAAGGGAAATTTGTCGCTTCCTTTGCTGGAGAATCTTTCTGAAATGGGCCATCGCGTTATCATTCACCAGGTGTACTGCCCTATCAGCAACACGTTTCACAATGGTTCACAATGAAGTCTTCGACGTCTGCCCACTTGCTGCAAATTTCTTTAATCCTGGCAGTTGAAACGGTCACTGACTCCCCATCATCGGACGACTGCTCCTCCTTTAATGTCTTTAGCCGTTCATTCTGAAGATCCACACGCTCATCTGTAGTACTGTTTGTACTGTACGCGATTGTTTGTCTCTAACGTTATACCTCTCTCTCTCTCTCTCTCTCTCTCTCTCTCTCTCTCTCGCTCTCTCTCTCTCTCTCTCTCTCTCTTAACCTTTCACAATAAGGAATTATTAATTATTTATAGGTTATTAAGCAGTATAATAACTAATTATTGCAATTTTATATTACTTATACACTTATACATTACATTTGTTAATATGGACAAAAACGTTTACTAATTTGTTAACAAGATTTTACAACCTGTTATTATAACAAATATTCTTTATTATCGATCAATGGCTCTAATTTAGACACAAACCGACTACATTGCCACTATAATTGTTGATTTATAATGAGATGTATGTAACTGCTTGCACTTTTTGACAATATTCATGAAATCTGGAGCATGTTTACTTGTTGAAATTCGTATGACAGCATGCAAGTTGCAGTCCGACAATAAAGACCTATTCTTAGACTTGTTGATCTTCAAGCAAGAGAATGCTTGTTCGCAAATGTATATTGATCCAAAAAATGATAAAATTTTAGCTGCACAGTTTTTCAAGTTGGGAAATGATTCTTGTGATAAAGATCCATAGAAATCTAGCAAACCATCTGATTTGAATTTCTCTTTCAGGTCGTGATCTGCTTGTAAGTCAAGCAGCTCCAACTGTATGTCCTCTGTGGCTGTATCAGCTTCTGCACTGAAAGGAGAACTGAGAATATTGAACTGTGGCTCTAAGTTCTTGAAATCTTGGAATCTCCATCCAAATTCTTCAATCAATGCATCTAATTGGGCTTTGTACTTTCCAGTCATTCCACCAGAAATGGTGTCTTGTTTTAGCAAAGGAAAGTGATAAAATCTTTTTTAACTTGCTTGTCTGGAGAACAGTGAGAGTTTTGCATGAAATGATTTTACATATACATACAATTCATGTGCAAACACACCATTCCCCTGAAGTTTGACAATCAGTTCATTTAACTTTTCCATAATTTCAATGGCAAGCATAAATTCTATCTTCCACTCTTTATTGACAATGTTAGTATTAAAGTCACATTCAATGCCCTTCATCTCTAGGAACATCACTATTTCTTCTCTGAGTTCCCACACTCGCCTCAACACCTTGCCGAGACTCAGCCATCGAACACTGGTGTGGTACAGGACATCGGAATGTTCAGTTTCCAAATCGTCAAGTAATGCCTTGAACTGTCTGTGATTAAGTCCTCTTGATCAGATGAGGTTGATGACTCTGACTACTGGGTCAATAACATGCTTGATATTCAAAACAGTTTACACAGACTTTCTTGATGAATCACGTTGAAGTGGTAATAATGTGTGGTCTGGATATTCTGCTTTAATCTTAACACTTATTAACTTTACCAGACCTACATTTATTCCAGTCAAAGCACGATCCCCGTCAGTTGTAACACTTGCCATCTTGTTCCAAACCATCCCGGTTCTTTCAATACAGTTACTAACCGCATTGAATATACCATGGTCTGTGGTTGTTTCTTTGAATGACTCAACACTAAGTAAATCTTCAGTGAGTTTGACAGTAATGTTTATTCCACGTATAAATATCAATAATTGGGCAGTATCATGTACATCGGTACTCTCATCCAATGCAAGAGAGTACCACAAAAACTTGCATCTTGAAGTTTATGCATCCAATTGTCACTTATCTTGTCAACACGTCTGACCACAGTTCTCCTTGATAAAGTAATGTTGTCAAATCTGTTTTTTTTTGTTCCGGACACATAATGTTTGCTGCATCTAAGAAACATTCCTTGATGAACTCGCCATCAGAAAATGTCTTGTTCTGTTTTACAATTATGTGTGACAGCACAAGACTAGCTTCAGTTGCAGCATCTTGAATTGAAGACTGTTTAGTGAAAATAGTTTGCTGTTTCTCCAAACGTTTCACCAACTCCAGGCATGTCCTTTCCCTCCCTTCGGTTGTTAAATTGTATCCGAAATCGGAATGTCTTGTTTGATAATGTATGTTTAAATTGTACTCCTTTAAGACAGCCACCGACTCACGACACAACAAGCAAACTGATTTGCTACCAACTTTTATAAATCAGTACTTAGTTGTCTATTCATCATTAACAACACGGCATTCATCTTCAATCTTACGTTTGTTATTGACACTCATTGTGTTAATAAAATCCGAACAGTTAGAATTGTACAAAACTTTAAAACGGAAATGAAACAAACCTACTTCCGGCTTTGTGAGAAAATAAAATATTCGGAAAACAAGTAGTAAACTCAGAATACGTTATAGAAATATGTCAAGATTACTACAACAAATAAATTAATTTGAAATTGTAAATGTGGAAATAATTTATAACAGCAAACAAACTTGTAAATTTAATATTTTCTTGCAAAATAAATCATTTTATTCACCGGAGAAATATCTGTTTTTCATAAAATGATCCTTATTAAATTTGTTACATGTCGATAAATATTTCTCTATATGAAAATCGATAAATTCGCATTTTAGCATTACATGGTTCCAAATGTTGCTGTATGTAGCCAGGGGCGGGGTTAGGTTGAGCGCCTAACCTTGCATAAATACCCTTTATGGCTCGTGCATTCATCACCTATGCAGCAAAAGTCCAACTCCTGGGCTTCTCTTGAGGAACTGTTTTAACTAACAGGAGAAGGGGCGGCGGCGAGTCACTGGCGCCGAGAAATAACCAATGAATTACCAAAATACGATAAGTAGATTGTGAGCTTTACTAGAACATGATTACAAGAAACAAAATGGACGTTGCGGCCAAAGCCTTCGTCAGCACAGAACAAAACAACACAGACACCAAACTAATAAAATAATCCTACATAGAAAATACAGAGGTTACCCAGCTGAATCCTGTTCGGGTTGAATGTGTCTAAAGTGCTAGCCATTTGATGAGTGTAGAGACGCACGGATGTGAGGATTGAAATGGGTTTATGGGTAACAGGGATTGGCTAAGATGCCCGATGGGCGGGGGTGGGTGGGTGGGGTAGAACACCCATGTGGGCGAACGGTGAAGGGCGAATTAGCAGTGAACTAACGCCGGCTCTGTGGCGAATGTTTTAGTTCGCCATTCCGCATACCCAGTTGGCGGGTGTTTGTAATGCAGTACGCCCTGTGTTGGTTAGCATAGGATAGCATAAGTAACGGTCGCTCAGAAAGCAATGACAACAACCGAACGCAAACTTGCCAAAAAATCACTAACGGCAAAAGTTATGCTAGGGATGATGGCAACGCTCTGTAAAAGATACGCTATCACGTTATTCCAGTGGGCTATATAGCCGCGGAGAGAGAGAGAGAGAGAGAGAGAGAGAGAGAGAGAGAGAGAGAGAGAGAGAGAGAGAGAGAGAGAGAGAGAGAGAGAGAGAGAGAGAGAGGGGGGGGGGAGTTGGAAGTTAAATGAAACTATGTTGGACATTAAGGCCGTGAGGGGAGAATGTTCCCAACTGGAAGATGAGGCGGTTTTCCAACTTCTTGCGATCACGTTCGTGAGATGCGCACGATTTGAGCGCCGTGACCTGTATGTCCGCCACATGCATACACAGCTAAACTCGAGTAAGACCACAGTCTGCTCTAACAAAGGAAAGGTGCTGAAGACGGAGGCAACCAGCCAGGAGGCGCACCACATAAACAAAATGGCGACTGTACTCACGGCGTGTACAACCAAAGAGCAACGTGCTGTTGTGCGTTTTATTTTGTGGGCAAAAGGACTGCCTGCAAAGGAAATTCATAAGGAAATTCTTCCTGTTTATGCCGACAAATGTTTGTCCCGAAAAGCGGTGCATAGCTGGGTAGGAAAAAATTTCTCAACGACGTTCCAAAGTTTTTGATGAAATCCGATTTTGTAGTCCTGTTTAGGTTGCAACAGACGCATCCGTGCAGCGGGTGGAGGGGATGATTAGAGGAAAGATAACAATGTGGATTCTGAATCGTACTGTGAAGTTCTATAGATGCTTCATGATGCAATTCTAAGAAAAAGTCCAGAACTGCAAACTAGAGGAATGTTGCTTCGTCATGACATTGCCAGACCACATACGGCTCGATTAACTCAGGAGAAATTTGACCAACTAAGGTGGGACGTTCTGGAGCATCCACCTTACAGCCCCGACTTAGCCCCTAGTAATTTCCACCTTTTTAGTCCACTGAGACCTCACCTTGGCCGGAGACATTTCGCGAATGACGCTGAAGTTGAATGTGAAGTGGAAACGTGGTTTAGAAAACAGAGCACGCAGTTCTATGCAGCCGGTTTGGGGGACTGATAAAACGATGGGATAAGTGCATCAATGATGGAGGAAATTATGTTGACAAATAAAGGGACAATGTATATATAAAAATAAACTAGTTTCAAGTTGTTATCATATTGAGTTATTTTTCTACAGCCATTTGTGACTTACTTATTGACTTCCCCCCATAGTTAGTATGCTATGTGAAACACTATATAACTGTTGATTTCGGTGCCTTCTGCAACCCAACGGTTAATTTGATGTTGAATTCGACATAAATTACACAACCCTACAAAAACGTTTGTTTTGGGTGTCAAACATTTTACACCTGATTTTGCATAAATGAAACTTACTAAATCCAAATATTACATGTATTTATCTAGGTTTTGAGATTCAGGAATTTGTGGTTATAATTAATATCATTACAGTATTTTCTGTATAAGGCTCTGGAAAGAATACTATGACTGCTTGTTTACTTACAGTTTCAGTTTTCCAAGAATCTTCCAAGAATTGCCTTGCTTAGATTTTAATCCCGCTGCATGCATGTTAGTAAGCTATAGTATGTCCACATTTGTTTTCCGCAATATAAACATCCATATCTCAATAACAAACTGAGGGAAAATTATGAGATTTAGTATATAACCTTATCATTATGTCCACCCAACAAAAAAATTTTTGTTCTGGAGATTTTACAGCAGATTTCAAAGTTTGTTTATATGCGGTATATAATTTACGGATTAGAGATTACGTCCATCATTTTAACAGTATTACAGCTTCACCAAGACACATCCCCGCTTTTAAAAAAATTTTCTCGTGGTTTTCGTTTTGGCACAAACAACGCGAAGTTAAATGGGATTGTTCAGAGGTGTCTCCAAATGGGGGTTCTTTAACGAAACGTGATTATATAAATAAACTAGCCTTCGCCCAGCTCCTGGCGGGTATCTATCTATCTATCTATCTATCTATCTATCTATCTATCTATCTATCTATCTATCTATCTATCTATCTATCTATCTATCTATCTATCTATCTATCTATCTATCTATCTATCTATCTATCTATCTATCTATCTATCTAACTATCTATCTATCTATCTGTCTGTCTGTCTGTCTGTCTGTCTGTCTGTCTGTCTGTCTGTCTGTCTGTCTGTCTGTCTGTCCGTCCGTCCGTCCGTCCGTCCGTCCGTCCGTCCGTCTGTCTGTCTGTCTGTCTGTCTGTCTGTCTGTCTGTCTGTCTGTCTGTCTGTCTGTCTGTCTGTCTGTCAACCAGTCCGCGCTATTAAATATTGATAAAAGTTACTGCAAAAAATGTGAGGACCATGTGTTGAAAGAGGAAGAGGACTATTGGAGAAAGGATGGATTGAATTTTATGCAACCGAGAGCAATCATCAACCTACTGGAATCGTCCGACACAGATTAAGGTCTGAGCAGATCGCAGACCTTAATCTACGTACACACGTACTGGGATATTTTGCTCCAACTATTCAGACGAATTGCAGGCCCTAAACATTACAGCATCAGCATAATGTCAATGGCAACAGTTTGTATTCCACAGTGATGAATTTTCAATTCCGCAAGCCCTCAGCGGTGACAAACTGTATTGAAAACACACACACACACACACACACACACACACACACACACACACACACACACACACACACACACACACACACACTAACGCATTGAATACCAACAGAAGAGTAATATTGCGGTGGAAACTGATATATTGTGGCATAACAAGAAACGTGAGAGCAAACACGTTGTCAAATTAGGGGACAACACACGTGCATACGAATCAATCTATAAACTTCAATGAAAAGAGGACCAACATCTTGATCGTTAAGAAGAAAGCCCACTACAGAGACACTGACAACTATTTTCATAGTGCAAAACAAGTAATCATGTTCTGTCTCTGAACGGTAAACAGCAGAGCAGACAGTCTTTAACGAAGACTCAAAGTGGGTCTGTCACCCATGTGTACTTGTGAACAAACTACACAGACAGCTGAACAGATCCTTAAAAATGGAAACATGATGACTAAATTGCGGTATCATTTCTGGTCACTCCATACGCACATTAACGCACAGCTATTTGGAAGCTTTCACGAACTCAATATAAAAAGCTAACATGAATACTTGTGTACACTTTATTAACCAGCAGCTGAAGAAACAAGAAGGAAATGAAACATAAGGTAAGAAATATATTCCTTCTACTTTCCTGTTAATTTACAAATTATTTACCCACGTGCCTCTGTAAATTCTCTGTCTTTACTAATATTACACATTGCACCCCTCTCGGGATTCTCCGTGGTGAAGTAGTCAAGCCGTCTGACTCGGGCTCCGAAGGTTGTATGTACGATTCCGGGCCGCGTCCTTCATTTCACGAGTGCATTTTTTCGGAGACTTCCGAGGGTCGTCGCTGGAGCTACGGAGCTCGTGCTTTGTGCGACGCTTTCCGCGCTGCGGAAAGAAACTGAGCCATATGGGATAAAAACCCGGTGCAATGCAGCCGACCCTGTCGATTTTAAGCTACTTCTTTCATTGCACCCACTCCCATACGAATCCGGATACGCCTTTGTGTGTCATCTGAATTGGCGGGTCTCCCATTACCGTAAACATAAATTTGTTAGCGAGAAATCACTAGTTGTTCAGCAAAACATCAAAGGAATGTCGCCGCTTTCGATGATTTAAGTTGTTTTTGGACCTATCAAAGACATATTCCTTGGGTGGGGGTAAATATAAGACGGCTGGAAAAAATTTCATAACGATGCAACAGACAGTTTTCAAAATAATTGATCGCGAATGAAGGCATTCTTTGTGGGACATACTATAGTTATTTTCTTACACTTCTAACACAGAATGATCGTCTTCAAGAAGTACATGTTTCCATTCACCGGATTTGTTGTGTTATATTTGTGGAGAGTACACTTTGAAATAAAAAGATAGAAAGCATACTGCTGTTTTTGTGAAAAGAGACATACATTGCTTAATTTAAAGAAAAACTAGGTGACCAGTACAAATCTTGGGCTCCTCACATTGTTTGCAAAAACATGTGGTGAACATTTGCAACAGTGGACTTGTGGGAAAAGATCATGTTTAAAATTTGGAATTCCAATGGTTTAGGGGAGACTCCAAGAACAACTATGATGACTGCTATTTCTGTGTTGTCAATATTAAGGGAATTAATGTAAAAAAAATCACAGAAAATTAAATATCCAAATTTAGATTCTACTAAACGACCTGTTCCAGCACGTAGATGATATACCAATTCAACGGATTTCCTGCTACAAGATGAGACAACAGTGGCATGTGGAACAAGAATTTACAATGATAGTGATTTCGAAGATGATTTTCCATCTGCTCAACGCTTCGACTAGCGTGAACAGAATGATTTAACTCGAGATTTAAATCTCTCCAAGGAATCTTCAGAACTTTTGGCTTCAAGATTGAAAGAAAAATATAATGACTGTTGAAACAAAGGTTACATTCGATCGCAACAAAGAGAAAGGTTGTCTTCCATTTAAAAAAAAAAAAAACAACCGAGTGGTTTGTACTAATTAGGAGGTCTTGTAAACGAAATGGGTGTAAGTTATACACCAGATGAGTGGCGACTTTTCATTGACAGCTCTAAACGAAATTTGAAAAATGTTCTCTTATATAATGGTAACAAATATGGTTCAATTCCGATTGCCCTTTCTAGTACAATGAAGAATGAGTATGTTACAATAAGCACAATTCTGGTAAAACTGAAGTATTTAGAACAAACCTGGATGGTTTGTGTAGATCTTAAAATGATGAACTTCTTGCTTGGCCAGCAAAGGGTATTCACTAAATATTCATGCTGTATATATTTGTGGGATAGCAAGGCGAAACATATGCACTGGATAAAGAATCAGTAGCCGTCGAGGAATGAATGTAAAGTTGGAGAAAAAAAGTATTGTCAACAAGCCTCTTATTGATCGAAAACGAGTTCTACTGCCACCATTACATATAAAACATGATTTGATGAAGCAATTTGTAAAGGCATTAAACAAAGATGGTACCTATTTTAATTATGCAGAAAGTTTCAGAAATTGAGCATAGACATGCTTTAAAGCTGGAATCTTTGATGGACCTCAAATTAGAAAGTTAATGAACAATCCACATTTTATTGATTTGATGAACATAACACACTCCACAGCCTGGTCGTCACTTGTTTTAGTTGTGCAAAACTTTCCGGGCAACTTTAAAGCAGACAATTATTCTGAATTAGTTGAAAACATGCTGTTGAGTTTTTGTAAGCTTAAATGAAACATGAGCATACATTTGCAATATCTCCATAACCATTTACATTTTTTTCCTGAGAATCTTGGCGACTTTAGTGAGGAGCAAGGTGAAACATTTCACCAAGATATAAAAACAATGGAAGAGGAAGTACCAGGGACTTTGGGATGCCCACATGATAGCAGATTACTGCTGGACCCTTAAGCACGACTGACCAGGCACATCATATTCCAGGAAGTCCTCAAAAAGAAGCTTGTTGTGTGTTGTACTAGTAATACAGATTTAATTCATTGTTTGTGTTTTATTTGTAGGTAATAAATGCACAATAATTACATATAATATGAATGCAGATTACAGTCAAAATGCCACTGATGGCACCCAGCTCTAGACTTATACATAACAAATGCCCTACCAAGAAGGTCATTCTTAGCTATCTCAAAACTTGGTGATTTGAAAAAAAAATTACTATTTGAATCAGAACACAAAATCCAAGACAGCTAACTTTACATCAATGTACCAGGTATTTTACTTCTCTTGAGTGATGAAAAAAAAAATTTCTTTTTTTTAAACAAACAAAAAAAAAAAAACCCCA
>JACEFZ010023772.1:0-30000 GCA_014155875.1 Cepaea nemoralis
ATGTCTACAAGAAGGGTGTAGAGGAACTTGCCAATATCCTTTCGCTAAATCTGTCTTAGAAAATAAGGATGATTGAGCCATATCTAAAATAAGATCTTCACAACTGTTCATAGGCTCTGCATCCGTTGTTGTTCTGGTATTCAATATTCTATAGTCGATGCACAAGCGGATTGTCTGGTCTTTCTTTTTCACCAAGACAATCGGTGAAGAATATTGAGACATAGATTTTTGAATAATGCCATTCTTCTCTAAATCTAAAATTTCTTTATCTAAATTAGATCTGTAATGGAGAGGAATGGAATATGGTCTACATTTGACCGGTTTACATTTGACTGATTTAGAATGTGTTATTCTATCAGTGCGTCCAGGTTTGTTGGAAAAGATCGTCTTATAGTCGTCTAGGAGCGTTAAAATGTCCTGTCGCTGTTGTTGTGTCAAAGTGTCAGAGATATGTATGTCCTTTATACTTCCGTCATCAGTCATAATTGGCACAGGGATTTCAGTGTTGTCCATGTCTGTCTGATTTATCACAGATGCTACAGTTTGTAAATTGTCTTCAATGTCATTGTCGTCGTCGTCGAGATCGATCGTCAATATGTCGTCAAATTTGTCGTTATTGTCAATATCACAGATTGTCGGTAATGTCCAGCTGTCTTCGTCGTTGTCGGCGTCGTAAGCGTGTGTCGTTAACGATGCTTCGTTTGTCGAGGTGTTATTCCGTTGGGAAATTGTCGTTTCGTCTCCGTCAACAGTTTGTTGCGTCTGTTCATTTGTCTCATTGTCCTGTCTAGCATAGTATGGTTTCAACATATTTACATGTAATAATTTCAATTTTCCATTTACAGAGAATGTAGTAGGGTTATTCCCCTTGACCAGTTTATGACATGTATCACAAGATGTACAAAATGATTTAATCTCTTGGTCAAACTTTGGCCAAAAAAACTGTGTCAGGACAATTGCCCTGGTCATTTCATATCCCATATGAACTCCAAAAGGGGAGTCATGGGCTATTTTTAGCACTTTGTTTCGATGTGCTTGTGGTAAAACAATTTGGTGTGTCGTGGTCTGTTTTGTTGTGTAAAATCTGGTTAAGATGTTATTCTGTAGCCTAAATGTCCACGATGCATGTTTAGTGACTTTTGGTTTAAGTCCAACTAATTTAAAGTATGGTGTAAGTGTTTTATCTGCTTTTTGTTCATTACCAAAAGTGATGTTAGTTGAGTTTGGCGCTACTATTTCTAATGATTCCTGCAGTTGGTCCGTGTTGGTTTTGTGGGTTGTCTGTCGTGTTATTGCGTTTGTGTGTTGTGTGTTTTGTTGCACATTTACAGGTTCGGTAATTGGTAGTTTTGTAGCATCCTCAATTCGAGGTTTTAATTCGGTCGTATCGTTTCTTGATTCGACCGCCCCTGCATTGTACACCTCGGTAAATTCTTCCTGAATTACCTCAGTGGTTGTCTCCCTTGGTATTTTGGCAGTTTGAGACAAGCAAGAATGGTGTTTCTCTTTTGTGTCGCTATTTCTGTGGTGGATACCGTGTTTTTGCTCCCACCTTTTGATCTCTGTTTCAGAGCATGGCTGTATGTTGGGTAAATTACCAAGTATAATATCCGCGATGGGATTTTCAAGGATAGCACACAATACTCGCCCCGATATGAACGGTGTTTGAATTTCGACCAAAGCAAGGGGGTATTTCTCTATCGTACCTGAAAATGTGCGACACGTCACATGTTTGTCTGTGTAGTCTTTAGCGTCTATTAATGTTTTCCTCACCCCACAGAGCGTTGCCCCGGAATCACGAATTAACGTGCACTTTTTGTTGTTAACAAACCCTGTATAAAAAACTAGCTTGCCTGTAGATGATAAGGCAGCGTTAGCTGTTTCATTTGCAATTGGGATTATGTGACCACAATGTAGTGTTGTGTCAAGTTGGAACTTCGTACAGGTGTTGCACTTACTGTCTGTTATGGTGTTGATGACGTGTACAGCATTCCCAAGCTCGCTTTCATTGTCGTGTTGATTTTCACATTCATTTAGTGACTCAAGCTCTTCGTCAGACGACGTTTCTACTAATGCCGCATTGGCCTGTTTCAATAACTTTCGGCCTTCACAATCCTTATTATAGTGACCCCAGCTATTGCAGAAATAACATTTAATTGCTCTGTGGTAAGCCATGCGTTTAGCTGTTTGCTTTTCCACCATCTTTTTGAGGTGTTCAGGGTAGGTGGGTGATTTGTCACACATCCCGTAAATGTCGTGATGAAAATTGCAATATTGGCATCTTACTACTTTACCGACATTGGATCGTGGTTTAAATCTACTCTGTGATTGTTTGGAGTATTTGGTGTTCACTACTGCAGCTGCTGTATCATTGTGACTTATGTTATGTTGAAAAATATCCCTATTTGCTGTGAAAAATGCATTCCCCTTCGCCTCGATTTCCTGAATGCTCTTACAGTCCATTTGTTTTAAGAACTTGGCAAAAGGTGTGGGGATGGTGCTAACTATTTTATCTATTATAATCAGTTCCTTAAGTTTATCATGGCTATTGTTGGTTTTAGCCGAGTTAATCCATTTTGTGCATATGTCTTGGACTGTACTGACATAATCTATAAAGGTTTGGTTTGGTTGTGGAGATAATTTGGCAAATTGTTGTTGGTAACCTGCAGTGTCTAAAGAAAAATGTTGGAGAATGCGTTGTTTTAGGTACTCATAGTCTTTTCGCATTTCCTGTGGTATTGTCTCTATTACTTTCAGTGGTTCAAGAGCCAAATTTCTCATTAGAATAAATGCCCAATCTGATTTACTGATTTTATGATGAGACATGAGACACTCAAAATTTTCTAAGTAGGCGGAGATGGAATCTCCAGAACAGAAAGCCTTCACGAGACCTTTATATTTATTATATTTTTGTTCTTCTTCTTTGCTTCTTAACTTATTTATTGATATTTCTGCGTTGGCCTCCATTTCCATCTGTTTTAGTTTAATCTGTGTCTCGGCATTTAATTGGGCCTGTTTGGCGGCGGCGTCAAGCTCCATCTGTTTCTCTTGAGCCTGCAATTGTATTTTCTTCTCTTCAATCTGCATTTGCAATTTCTTTTCTTCGGCCTCCATTTGCAGTTTCCTTTCTTCCCGTTCTATCGCTCTTTCTTCACGGGCAATGTTTTCTGCGTGTGTTTTCTGTGCCCATTCTGACAGTTTTTCTTCTTTATAACCTAACTTTATTCCTTGCTCAATGCATTGATCTAAAGTAGACATTTTGTGTTTTACTTGTTTGTTAAGTTATAGAGTTAAATCCCTTAGAAAAAATATGTTATGTGGTCGAAAATTTGGTTTACTCCCCTAATTATTAATGTGTAAATCAAAATGCAAGGTTATGTTGGTGACAAACTTATGAATATGCAAAGAAATCAATATGATACAAAATAATACATTGATGAAACATGAGAAGTACAGCTTAGAAGTACAATGAGTATGAGGTGAAACTTAGCTCTGAATTTTGAAGCTCCTCGATGTTGTCTTGTACTCTCGTTACTGTTGGAAAGGTTTCATCGGTTGGACGCGGCACTTGTTGCGGAACAATCTGCTCGTGGAGCGAGAAAACATTAGTCACTGTCACAAAAAAAAAAAAAATGTCAACATAGTAACATGTCGGGAAAAAAAAATTGTTTACAGAATCAACATAAAGAGGCGCTGCGGAGGCAATGGTGAGACATTGCCGAGGGACTCAGATTATTTCTATGTTACTGCTAGATAGCTACTAGTTTTATGTAACCTTGTAACGGTAATAATTTCTTTGATTTAACCAAATCAATGTGTTATCAAAAATCAATGTGATATGCTTAAATAATTAATTTTACATGGCATTTAACAGGTTTTTAAGAAAACATTCTATGCCAAAACCGGAAAACTAGCCCCCAAAAAGCCTGTCATGGTCTTACTCTGATCTAAATAATGGTTCGGGTTCATACAGGCAACAATACACTGTTCGCTAGGATATAGAACATTTATTGTATGAAGTGTACAGTTGGCGCAGTGGGTAAACAGACCCGCGCTCTCTTATCTTACATATCACAGATAGTTAACCATCAAACATATAGTTGTCATACAACAATCTAGCACCCTATCTAGCCCTAGTATATCTATCACTATCCATGAGTCCCTCTCAGGCAGGCCCTGTTGTCTCTCTCCAGTCCGTTTGTCCTCTGCCCGTCTCCGCGTGTCCTAACTCGCCACGGGCGGTAACTCTGTCCGAGTTCCTCGTGGACCCCGCATTAGGCGGGCCACATCAGTGTCCACGGAATCATGGACTTGGTGACCATCTCTTTGGAGAAGGTTCTAGATTACTCGGGTCCTGCTCGACTCAATGGTTTCCCTTGGGCTGGAATTGCAGCCCTTTACCATATGTGCAAGTGAGGCGGTGACACCAATGGACAAGTGGAGCGTTTCAACGGCACGTTGATGACAATGCTCAGGAAACTAGCGCAGGAAAGACCTGATAGGTGGGATGAATATATCCCAGCAGCACTCTTTGCCTATCGGGAAGTTCCTCATGGCTCAACAGGACTACCACCCGCTACGTTGCTGTTTGGTCGTCCAATCAAAGGACCGTTGGAAGCCATGTTGAGGAGTTGGACTGAAGAGGGGACGTCAGAAGAAGTGATCTCATCCTATAAATACGTGGAGGAACTGAAAGAAAAACTCCACAAGGGATAGACTCTGGCAAATCAAAACTTGAAAAAAGCCAGGAAAAGACATGCGGCTTACTACAACCGTAGGTCTAAAGAAAGATCTCTAGAGGTGGGAGATAAAGTCTTGTTGCTACTCCCAACGGGAAACAATAAACTGGAGATAGGTTGGCAAGGACCATTTCCCGTGGAAAGGGTGATATCCAGAACCAACTATCAAATCCGGATCCGGGGAAAGTCGAAGATTGTCCATATCAATCTCTTGCGGAAATACGAAGAGAGACCCGGAGACAAGGCAGCTCACCTCATGGCAATGGCAGTTGCAGTGGAGACTGAAGTGGGAACCAGCGAGGGCAGGGAATATCCCTTGGAACACCAGAAAACCTATAGGGAGGTGCAAGTGAACCCTGATCTGACCTCCCAGGAGAGGGAAAGGATAACCCAGGTTCTCAAGTCTCATAAGGAGATACTGACTGATAAACCAGGACGAACGAGGTTGGTTGAGTTCGAGATGACTTTGACCACACAGGAGCCTGTTCGCCAAAAGGTTTACCCAGTGCCATTCTCCAAAGAAAAGGCCCTGGAGGAGGAAATACAAAAACTGCTGGAGGATGACGTGATTGCACCATCCACATCCCCATACAATGCGGGGGTAGTTTTGTTACGCAAACCAAGTGGAGAACACAGGTTGTGTATAGACTACCGACTTCTGAACAGTCACACACAATTTCAGGTGGAACCTTTGCCGAATCCAACTCAGTTATTCGCTAGGCTCCATAAGGCTCGGTACTTTTCAAAGGTGGATCTGAGTCGGGGGTACTATCAGATACCAGTCAAACCGGAGATTCGATCACTGTTAGCTTTCAGTACACCCAGTGGACACTACGAATTCAAGGTCATGCCCTTTGGACTCAGCAAGGCACCTAGTGTGTTTACACGCATGATGAGGACTTTACTAGATCCGTTACAGGATCCATCCATCATCTCATTCATGGATGATATTCTGATTTCCAGTGACAGCTTGGATGACCACTTACAATCCTTGGAGAGAGTGTTTAATAGGCTCAAGGAAGCAGGGCTTACTGCTCGTCCAACCAAGTGCATGATTGGTTACCAGACTCTGGAATTTCTAGGTCACACCATCACTCCAGGACACATTGTTCCAGAAGAGAAGAACCTGGAGAAAATCAGAAATGCACCTAGACCAAAAACGAAGAAGGATGTGCGATCTTTTCTCTCTTTGTGTGGGTTCTACCACAAATGTATCCCACATTTCACTGAACTGGGAGCTCCATTGACGGAAACCTTGAAAAAGGGATTCCCGGACCAAATCATTTGGACACCAGAATGTGAGAATGCCTATAGTCAGTTAAAGGAGGCCTTGGTCAGCAAACCTGTATTACAGCTCCCTGATCTTTCCAAACAATTTGTGTTGAGAACAGATGCGAGTGCGATTGGAATTGGAGCCGCTTTGTTACAGGAAGGAAAAGACGATGTTTCGGTTTTGAAACCTGTGGCATACGCAAGTAAGAAACTTCTACAGGCGGAGAGGAATTATTCAACCGTCGAGAGAGAGTGCTTGTCCCTCGTATGGGCAGTGCAAAAATTTCAGCCATATTTGTATGGAGTTAAGTTTCGAGTCCAGTCGGATCATCAACCCCTGATGTTCCTGGCTACTTCTCAGAAGCTCAACGCCCGTTTGATGCGGTGGTCGTTGTTACTTCAACCTTATAATTTCACAGTAGAATACATTCCTGGGAAGGAAAATGTTGGAGCGGATTTCTTGTCAAGACACCCAGCTCCTGAAGAAGAAGAATGAATCATCTGGATTAAACTCACGGTGGAGAAGAGTGAGATGGACTACTCTCTTAGGAGGGGGCCTATGTCACAAAATAAAACCGTGTGTTTAACCAGTTGATTATTATAGAGGCTTTCTGATAAACCGGACTATCTGTTAAGCAACAAGTGTTTCAACTAATACAGAGAAAACATTCATAGTTGTGGCTGCACGTGTTCCAAAACAGGTCGGGCATAAATAACAGCTGTACTTGTACATCTGGTTGACGGATTGGCCACACTCGGAAGTGAGGGAGACGAATCCCGACATCGCCTTGACAGTTTATCAACATTTGAATACAGATGGAAGCCGTGGATCATAGTGGCAATCGGATGTTGGCCATCACCTGTCGGACATAATTAACAGTGGCAGATGTATAGAGGAAGTGAGTGCGCTGAATCATACATCGCTTTGACAAGTCATAAACAAGTCGGATGGAAAAACGGAAGTACTCAGCACGGAAGTAAACAGTCCATATGTCATATAGTTTCCGGACATCACGCAGATGGGCAGAATGCTACTGACAGCTTGTTGAGAAAAACTGTTGTTGGGATCATACAGTAACTCGTTAGTTTGTTGGGGGAGTCGAAACAAGTGATGACAACTTTGACAGTGACTAGGCCAGGAAAAATCGATTCTTGACAATGGATGATATGCGCAAATAACACCTGCAGGGCGTCACCCAGAATCACGTGACCAATTTTAGGGGTTTGCCAGAAAAACCATGATTGGAGATGGGGAGTTGACCAAAACCGTGGATTATGATGGACGTGTTTGTGGGAGAGCTCTACAGTGTTAGATTTATTTAAGATTAACTAGCATGTGCCGTTATGGCAAAGTGTAGTAGCCATCCCGGGAATGAGGCGGTTTTGCATAAGGTAGTCAATATAGTCTATTAGTTCTAATTAATATAGACTGTAGCCTTGTTAAAACTATAGTGTGATGATTAGCACTGTTAGTGGAAACTAGTTAGAGTAGAATAGTGATATTAGCTCTGCTAGTTAAGAATAGAGTAGGGTAGTGGTGATAAGCTATGCTAGTTAAGAATCGAGTAATGATGGATAATTGGAAGACGGGGGAATTGCCCGCTGGGGTTTTGCACTCTGTATGGGTCTTTCCTTGTCATAGCCTGATTCGGCCCTAGGTGGGTAGCTAATCTGCTCTATGACAAAGTTTAGTTAGCTAAAGATCATTAAGCAAGGCAATAGGCTTACACTCAGCCGATAGGATCAGTGACTAGTACTATCACCAGATGTGTTGTTTCTATCCTAGGTTCCCTACCAGACCCGAGGAAACTCAACAAGTTTTTAGGAAAGGTTCAAATCCCATTCGGAAGAACACCAGTGGAACAGTCAATAAAGTTTCGTACAGAACGTAACTAAAGCTAGAAGGAAGATGATTCACCAAAGAGGGGTGATGATTACTGATGCACCACACAGCATCAGACACTAGTAACTAACTGAGAACATTAATTATAATAGTTACCTAGTGTGATATAATCTCGTGTAATAGAACACAAGACATGATACTTGAGGCTAGATAGACACGAGTGAGGATCAAGTACATTAACACTTAACATTAATAACTGTGTACACACTACAAAGGACTTGTGCATTTTTTTAGGAACGATAGGAACGGACATGGTGTAGGGTGCAACCGGTCCATGATTAACTGTTAATACCACCGGTGTCTATTTCGGATGATCATGAAATGGGATTACCAGAGGTCTACAGAGGCAAATCAGTATCCAGCAGGATGGTTTCGGCACTGGGTGAGATGTACATGTTCTGACGTAACGTGCTGTGGTCTATCCTTGCTGGGATCAGCTGACTGGGTTGTGGTCTGAGAGTCCGATTCTACACACTTTATAGAACACGTCACACATTTTCTTCACATACACGTCTCATATACGTTACACTTTTCTTTTAATAAATTAATCTTTATTAATTTTTAGAAGCAAGAGTTGTTGAGTATGTTGCGTTGGAGAAGTATGAGAGGGGGCATAGTACGACAGTGAGAGAGTGACAGGAAAAGGTGTCCACGGGCTGATGGAGTGTGTTGGACGGAAGCTGGTGGATTCTCCAGAATATTAAAAAAGGAGGAAAATATTATAATGTGGGTGTCGACTCTCTTCACTCCAGGGACGACACTGTAAAGGAGGACACGACAGACACACACAAGAGCTGACGTGTCGAAATATATACAAATAATTACAAATGCCACAAGATTACAACAACATTTGCGCGTCACAGAAAGAACTGCACACATTATACACGCACCATTAGAAACATACTGAAGAACACGACACGACATTAACGAAGAAACGATGATGGAAACACTACGGCCTACAAACGCTTGAATATTATACGCACATTGAGTTGTCTGCGTAAATGATATACACAGTTGACACGACACACTGGACACTTGAACACATTTGATGCACAACAGTCAACGAAGACAATGACACCGAACATGAACATATTTACTGCCGACACTCTATCAAAAATGCATTATCGGCGCAAAGTACAGTTGCTACTGACATTTTTTTTTCTACATTTCTTCAAACATTGACACTTGAGGACGGGGGATGCTGAAGGATGATATACAACATTATGAAAATTAAGTTGACACAGTACGCCATGATGCAAGTAATGTTCAACAACGATCGTCACTGAAACTTCACTACTGTCACATACGATCATTGAACGTTACAAACTTTACACAGTACCACTTCATTACTTTGAACTTTACTCTTCACGGGAAACTTCAATATATATTTACGAGTTACAACGGGATATCTGACAGAATACATAGAGACACGTTATCATTACACCTCAGCATGCAGGAAATCTAACACGTGTACACTCACTTGATTTGAAGTCGAAGCATACAGATAGACTTTAATGTCACATAGTACCCAATTGTTCAAGGTATTTAATCGATAACGATTCACATTGGGACAGTTATATTTATTATATCGGGACATTAAAGGACATTATACACATCACCTTGTCAGGATACTACACATCTACATCAAGATACTACTGGACACTACACTGCACCTGAAACGCATCGAGACGTTACATGTTCCTCAAGACTCTGACGCCAGGACAGACGTACACTATCACACGGATTGACAACTACCATTTTTCATCGTGACACCAGACACAGTCAGCTTGTTCACGCATTGGACTTTATGTACCAGAACTGGATGCAAGCAGATCTACTGATTCCCCTGTAGGCATCATTCTTTCCGATACCTACAGCAGCCTAAAGTGATTACAATAAGGCTGCAGTAAAACTCAAACTTCGTCGTTACACCACAACCAACTACGTGTTATGGGTTGGTCACGGGCCGCGTGGGTCCAGGGTGAGAGTACAAGTTAATTGTACTATCGTACACAGTTCCTCTTGTATATCTAAACCAGCACACCAATACTCGAGTGCTGATGACGGATCATTCTTTATCGAACTGACACTTATCTGATCGACACACAATTATTCTATATCAATTTTCGAGCGATGAATGTTATCTACTTTCAGGAGAGGGGGAAAAAGGCCAGTAACTTGTGTTTTTGATTAGTATGATGTTGAATCTTAATAAGGCACTATTTATCAATACTTTATTTGTGTGGGCGGTTGGAAGGGCCTTGATGAACTAATTGAGATTACTTGATTGGTTCATGAAGGGATTTGTGTGTTGATAGTCGCCAGGTCATTACGAATTAAATTTTTGTTTTGATCTTGAGGGCGTCACCACAATACTATTATAACTGTAGTAGTATAGTATGTGCGTTACCCGTCAAAAAGGTGGATAAAATATTTTTTTTTATTGTTTGTGAACATGTATTCGCGTCACTCGTCATTCGTCTTTTATGATTGTTAGTTGTCTTGCGTTGCATATATATTGTGTATTGGATATATTTATTCATATTTATTTCTCTAGTTATAATTATTTCGATCATTATAGAGATATCTGATTGATTTTTTTTGTGGTGTTCGAATTGACACTACAAATTTAATTGAGGTATATTTACTCAATTGTGATACAACATTTACCTTACTATCTGAGTGATAGTGATCTGAGACAATATTACAATTTTGTCGATTCTTTTCTTATTTTGATTACGTTCATATTTATTTCAGCCAGATAGCTCATTTACAGGTAGGACATTAGGATAAGATGTCGACACTGCAACATTTCATCGAGTTGGGTGAGAAGACTGGTTTAACCGGTGCAGAACTTCGAAATTGGGCAAGTGAGCAACAGAAGCGTGACAAGGAGGATCGACAACTTCAACTTGCAGCAGAGAAGGAAGCTAGACAACTGCAGGCTACACGTGAGAAGGAGGAACGACAGGAAAGACTGGCATCAGAAAAGCAAGCGAAACAACTTGAGAGAGAACTGAAAGAAAAAGAGATGGCGATCAGACAAAGTGAGATAATTTTGGAACGCGAACGAATGGAGTCTAGAGAAAAAGAATTAAATGCGGAAAAAGAGAAGTTAATGATAGAGATGCAAATAAAGGAGAAACAGATGGCTGCAGAAGCGGAATTGAAGATAAAGCAAATGGCTGCAGAAGCGGAACTTAAGGAAAAACAAATGGCTACAGAGGCAGATTTGAAGATGAAACAAATTGTTGCTGAAGCAGAACTTAAAGAGAAACAATTGGCTTTTGATAGGGAAAGACTTGCTACAGAAACACTCTGGAGGGACAAGGAGGTTGAAGGTAACCTAAGGGTCAAGACGCTTGAGATGGAACGTGGAGCTGAAATCGAACGAGAGAAAATGCTGGCTAAGCAGAACGATCCTGTGAAAAAGTACCAAGGTTTATTCGGGAATTTTCAACAAGGTGATTTAGTTAGTTCATGGATAACAAATTTTGATGTGCTCGTAAAGTATTATAAGGTACCGGAGAAGGACGTACCGATTTTATTTCACCGTCACCTCGCGTTAGAGCCGTTGAAAGTGATCGAGTTAATTCCTGAGGATTTGCGTACAAACTACAAATATATGCGCGATCGTGTGCTTTCACATTTTTCGTTGGACGAATCGGGGTTACGTACTAAGTTTAAAACACTTACCCCGAAATCGAACCAAACATTCCTTGATTTTGCTTCGGAAATGTCTTCTAGTTTTGACAAGTGGTGTAAGGCTGCTGATATTAATGCTAATTATGAAAAAGTTAGAGACTTAATTATCAGAGATAGACTGTTATCTGCGATACCAGAACCTATGGCAGTATTTCTTATGGAAAATAAATGTAAGAGTTTAAGTGAGATGGAAGCTAAAGGTGAAGTCTTACTTTAATGCACATAGAGACGTGTTTGCCAACTGTACTCAACCTGAATTAGTAATAGGAGCAAGTGCAAAATTCCAAAGAGGAAACGGTAAGTTTAGAAAGTTTAGTAGTGGTGGCAATAGAAATAGTCCTTACAATAGAGAAGGTGATAGACCAAGGAAAGGCCAATTCAACAGATGTCAGTATTGTAGATTATCGCATGGAAATTTAGAGATGTGTGATAAACATCCAGGTTATACCGCATATCTGAAGGACATTATTGATAAGAAGAGAAGTAAGTATGACTCGTTTAAAAGAAGCATTAAATGTTTCTCATGTAGGGCATACGGACACACAAGCAAGTCTTGTCCAATGAGAAATTCCTGGAAGGAAGCGAGTATCGCATATGTGTTGTCTAGTTGTAGTAGCGATTCAGATGATCTAGAGGACACACACGCAGCCATTATAGAGTCATACAATAACAAAACAGGTAAAGAAGGTCATAATAGTAATGATGACCTTACATCAGCCAATAAGAGACATATTCACGAAGCAAATGCAGCATACACTCGTCAAGGTACTCTGACAATACACCAAGCGTTGGTGAATGGTTTACCAACAACCTGTTTTAGAGACACAGGGTCCGATATTACAGGTGTTAATCACAAACTCATAAGAGAAAGTGATTATACAGGTAAAAGTATTGAGTGCAGGACATTTGGGGGTACAATAGAAATGTACAAAACTGCATGGGTCAGCATAAAATGCCCATACTATAAAGGTCGAGTGTGCACAGCAGTACTACCAAACCCATGTGCTGGGTTGATAATTTGTAACATCGCTGATGTCAAAGATTACGCTCAAACTATAGAACGCAAACCTGATGTGATACTCACAACAACACAAACCTACGTATCACAAGAAGAAGGAATTACACATTCATTAAAAGTTCAACTGACTGGTAATAACAACAGTGTGGCACACAAAAATAGAACAAAAGTTAAACACAATAGTTACAAACAACAGATGAAATGGGATGTTGTAACCATATTTATGACAAACATGTTGAGTTGGCTTAAATTGACCTTATCTCAGGTTACATCCATAGTCACAAACACAGTCTCACAAACAAAGGCATATATTGATGATATTGCGAATAAAAATACAGTCATTCAATCACTCAAGAAAATTTACACACAAGTCAATGATAACAAACAAAATTACAATGCATTAATTAATGCATATTTTATTTGCTTGGCTTGTTTCTGCTACAAATTAATCAAATATACTGTATTGTCGTTATATATACGAATGAAAGTTATGACAGTGTTCAAGTTAACAAAGTTGAAAAATACAAATATTAACATACGTTCAGTACGGAAACACCATAAGTATGAAAGAAAGAAAGAGAGAAAGAAATAGAATAAAAGAGAAGAATAAAAGAAAAATAAAATGGGATGAAAGTGTTAGGTTCATATTAACACAAAATACATTACAGACACATTTACAGTCTTATTACTTAGAATTCCAAATTTCTTAGATCTAAATCTATATTTGTTCAAAGTGTTCACACTATCTCATATCTCCACACTTAGGTGTGTGAAAATATTTTAGTTCTCTATTCTTCAGATAATTGTTAGTAACTATATTGTTATTGGAGGAACTTAATAGTTCATGATGATGAATTGGTTTAAGGATTTATTCTTGTTGAGTCATAATATTAGAATATAATTCTGAGTTATTTTCTTAGAAAGTCTTAAATCTTTGAAATGTATGATTTTTCACATGTCTATATCTGTATTACAGACCTATAAAGATAGTTTGGACAGAGGATCATGAGAAATTGTTACAACAAATAAAAACTCTATTTAGTACATATCCTATTTTGAAATTACCTGATATTTCAAAAGACTTTGTTTTACAAACGGATGCTAGTTTACATGCTATTTCAGCTGTATTACTTCAATTACATGAAGGGAAACTACATCCTATTCTTTACTTCAGTAAGAAGCTATCTGAAACTCAGAGAAACTATGCTGTTACTGAACTAGAGGCTCTAGCTTTAATTGAAAGTATTGAGAAGTTCTCTAGATACTTACTAGGTAGGAAATTTCTGGTTCTTTCGGATAACAAACCTTTACAAATCTTTAAATCGGGTCATCCGAAGAACTCGAGAATACATAGATGGTCTTTACTATTACAAGATTACGAATTTGACATCTGTCACATTCCAGGAAAGGATAATAATCTTGCTGACATTCTCAGTCGATTATAGGTGAAAGACAGATCTTTGTTATAGGTTAATTGTTTGTATTTTATTGTTCTGTTCTTTCATAAGTTATTAAGTTGATAAGATATATGCACATAGCGCCTTATTAGAGAATCAATGTTATACCAATCAAATTTATAGGTAAATTATTATTACAAATAGAATGGAGGCGAATAGGTACATTTGTGACTAATTTTACATTCACGACAGAATCAGCGTGAGGATGAAAATGATCAGACTACACGTGATGCGTTCTTGGGACATGGTATATTCGGTGATCACATTACCAAGTATTTCGTTGTGAACTTAACTGTCTTTATTCTATATGGTGATAGTTTATTAATAAGTTGTTCATTATTTTATGGTTGGATTTAAATAATACTTAGAAAATAATTACCGTTGGGGATTGGTTCATTCGACGATATTAATTATTGATTGTTATTTGAGTTAAGAAGGTTGTGTATTATTAATTAATATTATGGTATATGGATCACTTCAAGAAGAGCCAAAGAATAATATACAATCAGAAAAGGATCGATGAAAAAAAAAGTTTCAAGGTGGAAAGCAGATAAGGCTACCCTACCCATAAAGATGAGTTGGAAAAATAAATGATTATATGGTACGAGAACAACAACAAGGATCAACTACAACTAACATGGTTACTGGGAAAAACTTCATTATTACCCTCGTCCGAAACTCATGGTAATACCTAGAGCTAGGACACACTTGTCATTAGGACAAGGTAGGGACTAATATGTTTATTAGTTGGTTTGATTGCCCATGATCAGCCACACGACGTCCAACGGAGGGATTGGACAGGTGGGCGTGCCCGTTATGTAGCTTTTAAAATTTTTTTTTGAGGGTTGGTAACGTGGTAGATCCTAGAACTATGTGGTTGTGGGTTAAGAAAAATTATGGTCATAGTTGTACATATCATATATACATATTTAGAGGAGAAAAAAATGATATATCATTTTTTTTTATCGGGGAGGGGGCATTATGCCACACAGCGGCCACGCGCCACCAAATAGAAAGGGATATTCCCAGACAAGTCACAAAACTAGATGACCATATGAGAAACTAAGGCCGATGTGGACCACGTCATAACACGGCAACGGAAACGCTTCGGGAGAGGACATCAGGACAGCGGTGTTTTGTATGGGCTCCGTGTTGGAGAGGATAGGATCTGGTTGTCGCAATCTTCTTAGTGAGCGAGGAAATCGTCTGTTGTCTCACATTCATACAGTGATGGGACCGGGACAGGAATAACCCTTAGACGAAGTTAAAAGCGGCTAGTAAATCCTTGGGAAAAGAGCGACCTTCTTAAAGCAATGGCAGAATTCGGGAACTGAGTCTGTATAACTGTATAACCGCCCGTCCCCGTCTTCAGGGGCAGGTTATAATATGGAGTAGCGTTCTTTGTTGTTCTGCGAGAGCTTGTAATAAATGCCTGAAATTGCCGTCGGCTGGTTTGCGTCTGTTTCATCAAGGTGAGCGCTGTTTATTATGTTGTTGTTGAGTACGAGCAACTTTATGTCTTGGAGTTTAGATGCGTCGGCATGTGTCAAGACAGTCACCAGTAGGGAAAAGAAAACGGGGAAGACCAAGAGAGACCCTGCGTAGAACCATCATTAGAGAATGCTCATTCAATGGCCAAGTAAATATCTAAGATCTACAACAGGTAGCAGCGAACCGCCAAGCATGGAGAGTCAGGACTTCTGCCCTATGCGCCGCCTTAGGCTCAAGAGGAAAAACTAACTAACTAACTACTACATGTTATAGATGGTGTCTACTACATGTTATAGATGGTGTCTACTACATGTCATAGATGGTGTCTACTACATGCCATAGATGGTGTCTACTAATTGTCATAGATGGTGTCTACTAATTGTCATAGATGGTGTCTACTACATGTCATAGATGGTGTCTACTACATGTCATAGATGGTGTCTACTAATTGTCATAGATGGTGTCTACTAATTGTCATAGATGGTGTCTACTACATGTCATAGATGGTGTCTACTACATGCCATAGATGGTGTCTACTAATTGTCATAGATGGTGTCTACTACATGTCATAGATGGTGTCTACTACATGTCATAGATAGTGTCTACTACATGTCATAGATGGTGTCTACTACATGTCATAGATGGTGTCAACTACATGTCATAGATGGTGTCTACTACATGTCATAGATGGTGTCAACTACATGTTATAGATGGTGTCTACTACATGTCATAGATGGTGTCTACTACATGTCATAGATGGTGTCAACTACATGTTATAGATGGTGTCTACTACATGTCATAGATGGTGTTCTACTACATGTCATTTAGGAATCGACATCACAGCATTCGGGGCATTCCCATAAGCGCTCCGTTTCCATCCTCAGCAGCCAGCGAAGAGTTCCAACACTAATAGTACCAGTAGCAATCTGATTATATATCCGTCTCGCCTTTCCTCTGAGCGTTGAGCGTCGGCCAGATCCCCTCGTCATTCCTCGCTGTCTCATTCTTGCCAGACCATGGTAATCCATTTGCTCCTCCGAGGTGTGCACGTGCTCCCACAAGGCCGCAACCACGTCTGCCTTGTCATGTATCAATACTCCACCAAGTTCTGCAGAGCCAGCCAATCTGTCCGCCTGTTCATTTCCCAGCACACCGGCATGCCCCGGAGAAAAGATCCAGGCGATGCTTGTCACCCGTGACCTCCGAAGCGAAGCAAGCCACTCCGCACGAAGCCTGCCCGTCCTCACCCTCGTCAGCATGCTTTCTGAGTCAGTTACAATCACGATGTGTGTGTGTGTCGTATTCTCCATCCAGCGGAGAGCCGCAGTGACCGCCTCCACCTCCATTCTTAAGCTGGATGTTGTGGTATCATATGCCAGGCTCTCCTGCCCCAAACATCGACCATTGGCTTTGGCTATGAACCCCCAGCCACTTTTCTCACCTCTTGACACCGAACCATCTGTGTAGATAATCACATCACTCGAGTGAGCATTGTCCTGAATTAGTTGCTGGATTTCCACTTCCGTGGCCCCTGCTGGCCACTCCCTGCACTCCCGGCTCAATGTGATTATAACTCTGCACAATTCTGACTGTTCCGCTGGCACTCTGACCCACTCCTCTCCACGCCTAATGTTCTCCAAGGGGCACACCTGTCTGATCGTATCCTTTGCCTGAGCCATCCATGATTTCCCTCTTATCAGTCGCTGACCCTTAACTGCATTCAGTGGGTGGTCTGTGTCTGCAGCTACTCTGAGGTATGCCTTCGCCTGCATCACCTTGAGGCTACCAGCAACACTCGGCAGACCAAGGATGTAACGCATACACACTATTGGGGTGTCTCTAGTGCATCCCAGAATGACCCGCATAGCTTCGTTCTGTATGCGCTCTAACTTCACCAGCTGACTCTCTGAGACAGTGAGCAGACCTAATCCATAATCAATTACTAAGAGGATCAAGTGCTGGTATAGTGTGAAAAGCATTCTCTGCTCTGTGTCCATTGCAGCCATAGTTTTAAGTGCACTGAGTCCCTTTTGAGATCTTGTCACAACCGTCTCCACATGGTCCTTGAAGGATAGGCTCCTGTCAAATGTGATTCCCAGATCCCCCCCCCCTCTCTCTCTCTCTCTCTCTCTCTCTCTCTCTCTCTCTCTCTCTCTCTCTCTCTCTCCTTTCATTTGACAATGTCCTTTGTTCTTTGTTTCCCATGTGAATGTACCATGCGTAATATGCATTGTTTATGCTTACAAAATCCATTTGACAATGTTTTTTTTCCATATGTAAATGTAACATGCACATTTGATGAATGAAAGATGAGTGATCGAAAGGGCCGAATGTAATACGGGCCTGCGTGCCCAATTTGTTACCCTTTTCAAATAAAGTTTGTTCGTTCGTTCGTTCGTTCGTTCGTTCGTTCTCTCTCTCTCTCTCTCTCTCTCTCTCTCTCTCTCTCTCTCTCTCTCTCTCTCTCTCTCTCTCTCTCCTCATATATACCTTGCACCTGTCCACGTACACTAGTGTATGCGTTTCTGTTGAGTGGTGTAGATGTATGTATGTTCGCTCACACATATCAGTCCTCCCAGACTTTAGGACTCGCCTCACAATAACATAAAGTAGTACATGATGTGAGTTTGGTTAGTATCACTATCATACTTGGGCGCACACTTCACTGCTCTTTAATATTCGTCCACTAGCACCAACCCATTCACTGGCACCCATTCATGATTTGTAAGTACATCCACTGGGATGCCTCAGATACCATTCTCAGACAACTATCATAGGTTCCCGACCGACCTTCGTACCTACTATCCCCCTTATTTCAGTGTACCACTTCTACTCCAGTACATGGGATGCTCACTGAACCGTTACACCCACCACTCCGTCATCATCCTACACCCCACTCCCTCGGTTGGGTATAATAGAAGACAACGGTGATATTCGGAGCTATACACAGCTCAGAATTCTGAGGTAAGTAGGAACATTTTTTTTCCAATTTTCATTTTCTCTTAATTGCTTTCATTTTTTCATCTTTTTATTCTTCTCGTCCTGTCGCCACGTTTTAATGTAGTCACAGGAGATCTCCATTACTATATGTTGTGTTTTGTGAATATGTTTGCTGATGAAGGCTAATCGCCGCAACGTCCTGTATGTGTCGTAATTCTCTTATGTAAAGCTGCACTACTTTGTGTCATTTTATATTGTTTATAATTAGAGATTATGGTCGTCACTGGGAAGAAGGAAATACTACAATGTTATATACGAGTAAATGGGCATATTCTTAAGCAAGTGAATCGATACAGTTATCTCGGCACAGACATAACATCTGATGGGAGATGCCTTGAAGAGATTAGAACAAGAATTGCCATTGCGAAGGTAGCCGTTTGCAAGATGAAAAACATACTGACCAATAAAAAGATATCAACTGAAACGAGAAAAAGAGGGTTGAAGAACCTATACTTATGTATGGATGTGAAGCGTGGACAATAAGCAGTCAAGCTGAAAAACAGCTGATGGCTGTGGAAATTTGGTTTCTGAGGAAAATGCAAAGAATACCATTGACAGACAGAAAAACCAATGAACAAGTCCTTCAAGAAACAAATGAAGATCGTAAACTGATTAGAGACATTAGACGTAGACAGTCAAAATGTTTTGGGCATGGTATGAGAAGAAATGAATTGGAGAACTTGGTGACGACTGGCAAGATCAAAGGGAAGAGACACAGGGGAAGAACGAAAAGTAAATACCCGGATGGCTTGGCCACGTGGCATGGTCGAGACAGGAACACAGAGCTGATCCACTACTCTGGTGATCGAGTGACATGAAAGTACATGACCGCCCACGCTTATCGGCATGGCACATGATGGATGAATAGACATTTTCACAGCTTTACCGCAGTTCCACCAAATTTTATTCATATCAGTCAATTTCGTTCGATGTGTTGACTTCAAATACTTCATTGTTGTTTAAATATTTGCACACAGACATAATTTGTTCCAAACAATGATGCCTTACGAGTGGCACATTTCTTCAGTTTCGAAAAATCAACATCAGGTAAGCAGCGGTAAAATTCAACAAGTTTTCCTTCTCTGTGCTTTCAACAATTCATTTTCTTGCAAATTAATGAGCTCCAACTGTAGTTCAACTGGCACATCATCAAGGTTACAATCAAACGGATTCTGGAACAGAAGAATGTCACTCTCAATTCTGTCAAGATCTGAAAATCTCTCCTGCTTCTTCAAGTCACGAATAATTTTATTTCGGAAAATCGAGGTTGACTGTAGCGCAAAACTCTTTTAATCAGTGAAAATGAGAAACGTTTTCTCCTTCCAGTTATACTTCAAACAATGAAAGCGTTGTCCGAAATCGTTTGGTGAGTCTGTAGAGATCACAAAAGAGGTTATACTTTCCCTGAAGTTTCAAGTTCAGTTCATTCATGTGGAAAATTATGTCGACCAAAAATAACAACTTTGATAGCCAGGTAGAATCTGACAGCTGTGGATCAGCTCTATCTTTTTCAGTGAAGAAAACATCTATTTCGTTTCGGAGCTTGTAAAAACGAAACAGGACTGTAATCGCAACTGAGCCATCTCACTGATGTGTGATAAGGCAAGTCATAGAATTTAGAACCAATTACTTCAAGAAAAGCCTGGAACTGACGGTGATGGAGTGCATGTCCCCGAATGAAGTTCACAGCAGAAACGACTGGTTTCAGTACATAAGAAATATCTAAGTCTTTCCCACAGAGTGCTTGCTGATGTGTGGTGCAGTGTATGAACAGAGCGCTCGGAATTTGCAAATCTTCCAACTGAGTCCTGATCTGCCCCACCAGTCATATCCTCGCTCCAGCCATGTTGTTTCCTCCATCAAATATAACACCTCGAAGCTGATGCCACTGAAGGTTGTAGACTTGCAAACGTGTTTGCACTTCCACGAAAATGTCTTTCCCAGTTGTTGTTCCATGTAAGCTGCAAACGGATGCCAACTCTTCAGTTATCTGAAAGTTCAAATTGACACCACGAATGAACACGAGCAGTTGTGACGTATTCAAGAAATCAGTAGACTCAACCAGCGCCAGAGAATAACACAACAAGGTCCTAGCTTTCTCGTGTAGCTGTAGTACTATGTTCTGTCCAAGATCTTTTATTCTCCGCACAACTGAACTTGTCGAAAGGCTGATAGTACCAGACAAATCAAATTTCCCAGGACACAAGTTATTTGCTGCTTCCATCATACCTCTTTGATGAAGTTGCCATCAGTGAGCGGTTTTTCTCGTTCTGCCATCTTATCACTATTGTGTAACTTGTACGAGTGACAGATTCATTTTAAGCAAATTTTCTCGTGAAGAGAAAGTGTTTGTGTTTCTAAATCACGTTTCATGGACTCATATTTCTCAGAGCGTAATTTTTAAAGACAATTTTGAATATGTTGGTAGATGTTTTGTTTCATAGTGATGCCGAAGATTGTACTCTTTCAAAATGGCAACACGTTAGCTGCATATTACGCAACTGATTTTCTGGTCCTTTGTTTCCACAAAGAAGAACTTTACTCCCCATTCTTCATTGAAAACGCGACACTCGGCGTCCACTTTCCTTTTCTTGGTAGCCATAATGAAAGGTAAAGTACACGGGATCTGAAAATGAGAAAGACATTGAATTAGAAACATAATTAAAATTCTATTGAAACACAAGAAAAGCAGAGGTCTAGGGGTCAGTGGTGAAGCTACGGCTCACCAAAGGTGCATATAAAATTTATAGGTACCTTTGGTAACAGAATATATCACATAATAAGGTTTGCAAAATATATAAGTAGGGCCGGCCTAAATAAACAGCCTAGAGCAGTGGTTTTCAACCGGGGAATTGGCAGCCAGGGATTCCGTCGAAACAGTCCGAAATCGCCTAAATGCAACATTTCTGCCCATCTGGTTTATTACATAAAGTAGGGCAGACACATGGATCATCGCACAGAGTTCCTTGAGCAACAGTAAACATTTGCGAAAGGACCTGCTCCAGTAGAAAGGTTGAAATACACTGGCCTAGTGACCAGCTCGATTAACACCTTGACCGGGGAATTTTTCTGAGCTGGGGATAATATTTTCGTAATAACACGAGGCTTCTACGGCATTTTTATGCTATGTTTGCTACTTTATTTCCCTTATTCACACTTGTAGTTCACTTACCTATCACTATGAAACAAAGAAATCCTTGTTGCATACCTATAAAATGGATGACAGGCAAAAAGAAACAAACATTTCTTTAGCGTCGCTCCTGTGATGACAGCCGGACGCATCTTGGGGGGGGGGGGGGGGGGGAATGCGTGTTTGTGTGTGTTGCCATCGAATCCATGGCAAAATCAGAGCGCAGGCTGAGCTACCACGAGTCGGGGAAGGACTTGGGATGGCGTGAAATAAGCAAATATTACAATAAACAAGTAAATTTAGATACAATAATTTTAAATTGAAAATAGTAAATTTAAGGCACATAGCAGCCAAGATGTTTCCGCACGTGTGAAGATCTCCTAGTATTCTAAACATAATATTGAAATTTAAATTATATCACAACGTCTCGTTTCCATATGTTTTATAAAGCAAATTCGAGCACAGTCCGCGGGCCTGATAAACTGACGTCGCGGGCCGGATCCGGCTCGCGGTCCATAGTTTGGTGACCCCTGGTCTAGACTGTGGGCCAGAGATTGTATGTCATAGATGGTGTCGACTGTGGGTCATAGATTGTGTGACATAGACCGTGTTAACTGTGGGCCACAAATTGTGTGAAATAGATTGTGTTGACTGTGGGCCATTGATTGTGTGACATAGATTGTGTTGACTGTGGACTATAGATGGTGTCGACTGTAGACTACAGATGGTGTCAAATGTTGATCATTGGTGGTATCGACTGTGGGCCACAGACTGCGTGGACTGACACTGTGTGCTGACAGTCTGTTGCTGGCTGGCCCTTGTCCACATCAGCAGCCTTAGCCACCTACTAGCTGCCTCAGCCTTTACGGTTTTATATATATATATATATATATATATATATATATATATATATATATATATATATATATATATATATATATATATATATAGAGAGAGAGAGATCAGGGTAAATAATTGAGGGAGAAGGACAGAAGTGGTGGATGGAAATTGTGGAAGGGATGGAGGAAGAGAACAGAAAAGCGAGAAGTAGAACAGTTAGTTGCATACACTTTACAGGAAGTCGCAGTCAACCCAAGCATTTTTTTGGCTGTCTATGATTTCTTGGGAAGTTTAATTTCAATGCTATTGATTTCTGAACGACCGGCACTCATACCACTGAATGAAAGCCAGTGCAATGCGTCTGCTTCCAAATCTCCCGCAGCTGTGTTTTGAATGCCGAATGCGGGATTACTAACTGAGTTCGTACGCCCACCGCCACAGCTTCGACTGAGGAGTAGAAAACAGACGGGAAAACAGTGATGGTGGAAGAGTGAAGAGATAGACAAGGTAGTAAGTATAAAACAGATTGGTAAACAATAATGGTGGAAGAGTGAAGGGATGGACAAGGTGGTGAGGAAAAGATAAGCAGGGATGAACAGAGAGAGAGAGTGAGAGAGAGAGAGAGAGAGAGAGAGAGAGAGAGAGAGAGAAGAGAGAGAGAGAGAGAGAGAGGAACTGAGAGTAGAGACCCTGGAGGACGAAAGTTGGAGGTCGGGGGGGGGGGGGTGGGTGGGTGAGATACGAGGTGGGAGAGAGGGAAGGAGAGAAAAAGGTACACGGGAAGAAGGAAATGATGGAAGAGATGGAGATAGAGATATAAGGACAGAAGGGGGGAGGAGAGAATGAGAGCTGAGAGAGAGAGAGAGAGAGCACGAAGAGAGAGAAAGGGGAGGGGGGATAGAGTTAGAAGAAAGAGAGAGTTAGGCGTATGGGGGAAGCGCGTGAAAAGGGAAACAAAGAAAACAGGATGGGATAATGGCGACGATCTATGAAAGTCATAAAGAACGGCGATCAATAAAAATGAAGTCATCAGCCGCGCTGTCCCACACATCTAGCCCGGCGCTCCACTCTCATACTCCCGTCTCCTCCCTCCCACTTGCCAATCAGTAGGTGAGCAAGTTTCCGGTTGTGTGAGTCCTATCAAGTGGTGAGCATCTTACAAGTGTTTACACGTGCATCCCGTGGGAGGCAAGCTGTCGCCAGCCTGTGGCTCCCCTACTGGGCTGAAAACTATTGCTTAGTCTGTCAACTGTACCCACACATACCCGCAACTGTACCCACCTACCTGACTACCTACCTATATGCCTGATGCATACTATCTACCTGCCTACCTACCTACCTATATGCCTGCATGCATACTATCTACCTGCCTACCTACCTACCTACCTATATGCCTGATGCATACTACCTACCTGCCTACCTACCTACCTACATGCCTGCATGCATACTATCTACCTACCTACCTACCTACCTACCTATATGCCTGCATGCATACTATCTACCTGCCTACCTACCTACCTATCTACCTACCTGCCACCTAAAACTACCTACGTACCAACTACCTACCAACTACCTATCTACCAACTACCAACCACCTACCAACTACCTACCAAATAGCTACCTACCTACATACCAACTACCACCTACCTGCCAACTACATACCAATTACCAACCAACTACCTACCTACCAACTACCTACCTATCTACCAACTACCTACCTACCGACTACCTACGTACCCACCTACCAACTACCTACCTACCTACCTTCCAACTACCTACCACTACCTACCTAACTAACTTCGAACTACCTACTTACCTTCCAACTACCTACCTACCTACCTATCAACTACCTACCTAACTACCAACTACCTACCTACCTACCAACTACCTACCTAACTACCTTCCGACTACTTTCCTACCTTCCAACTACCTACCTACCTACCTACCTACCTACCTACCTACCACCTACAAACTACCTACGTACCAACTACCTACCAACTACGTATCTACCAACTACCTACTAAGTTAGTTAGTTAGTTAGTCGACAGATCATCCTCGTTGCACATCGGACCATTCAGTCCATAAGTGCTCGGATCCCCTCCTCAGCAAATCCCGCAGCGTGTAGCGGCTAACGACGCCAGTTCTGTGTTGGTTTATCAATCTTCTTTGGCTTCCTGCGTAGTGTTCTTGTTTGGCCACCCCTCTTTTAATTTGCTGCTCTCGCAGTCTGGCCATTGTTGTAGATTCACAGTCATCACTTGGTTCTTGCAAAAGTCTCACTTCTCGTAGAGCATTCAGAATGTCAGCCTGGTCCATGGCGCGTCCGCCCTCAACAGTAGCCTCACCTGCGAGCTTGTCAGCCCGCTCATTTCCTTGTACTCCCGCATGCCCTGGCACGAAGATGAAACTAATCTTTGCCAGCCGAGACCGCTTCAGAGGCAGCAACCATTCTCTTCGGATCGACCCCTCCTCTATCCTCTTGATCATGTTCATTGAGTCGCTAAGGAAACAAGCCCTAGTGAATGTCTGTGTCTCGAGCCATGTTATTGCTTTACTTACTGCCATGACTTCCATGGTCAGGCTACTTGTGGTTTCAGTGAAAGCACCAGAGTCCTCCTTCACAATTCTCCCTCCGGCCCGAGCTGTAAAGGCCCATGAGCTTCTCACATGTCGGACGACCGACCCATCTGTGTAGATGACCGCGTCACTGTCTAGCGGAATTCTCGAAAATCAACGCTTGTACTTCAGCCTCAACAGCAGCCGGATTTTCTTGTCTGCATTTTCTATCTAGTTGGATGCAAACTGAAAAGGATGTGCAGAAGTCTGTTGGCACTTGCACCCACTCCTCGCCAGGTTCTAAGTCCTCAAGTGAAACACACCTGTTGAAGAATGTCCTCGGCTTGACCCATCCACGACCGTCCTCTTTTTAACCTGCTGCCCTTCACCTTCCTAATTTCACTATGCAGTGGATGCTGTGTGTTTGCGTTAATTATGAGGTAGGCACGTGCCCTGCAAACTTGCATTCTCTCTTCAATGGTTGGAAAATCAAGAAGGTAGCGCATCGCCCAGCATGCTGTATCTCTTGTACATCCAAGAATAATGCGCATAGCTTCATTCTGTATCCTTTCCATCCTTTCTATCTGCTTATGGCTGACAGTCAGGATTGCCATTGCATACTCCAAAACAGACATGACCAGCCCCTCGTACAGAAGACATAGATGGTGCTGCTCACAGTTTGCTGCCGCCATCACCCGCATCGCTGCCAAACCCCGCTTGGCCTTTGTTATCACCTGGTCTATGTGCACATTATAAGCAAGGCTTCGATCAAAACCGTATCCCCAGGTAATTCATTGCCTGCGTTCTTTCCACCGTCTCTGAACACAGCATTACAGTTGGTGTTGGATTGTTGACAATATGATTATTCAACGAGAACCAAGTCACTGTTGCCTTTGTTGGGTTGACCATTGCCCCAGCTTCATCACACCAAGTACTTATACGATTGAGTTCGGTTTGTAGTTCCACAGCAACCTCCTCTCTATCCTTACCCTGACGATACACTAAAACATCATCGGCATATGACAATGTCCTGCCAGGTCCAGTGATCTGCTCACTGGTGATTCTCACTGTGTAGGCGTTGAACAGTACCGGAGATAATGGTGATCCCTGTGGTAGGCCCGGATATATTGTTGTTGGTTCCGAAGTCCAACTGCCACATCTAAAAACTACTTTCCGTTGGAAGAGAGCTGCAGCGATCCAACTAAGGAGGAATGGACTTACGTTTAGTTCAAGAAGCTGAAACATTAAAAAATGTCTGGGTGGGTACCGTCCAAAAAGAGAAACCTGGACCAATGCAGCAGTCTTTGCCCACGATGTCTATGAAGGTTTCCACTCAGGCACTGAAACCGTTGCTGCAGCGATTGATCTTGAGGATGCATACAACAGAGTACCAACTACCTACTAACCTACCAACTACCTACCAACTAGCTAGCTACCTACCAACTACCTATCTACATACCAAATACCTACCTACCTACTAACTACATACCAATTACCAACCAACTACCTACCTACCAATTACCTACCTATCTACCAACTACCTACCATCTACCCACGTACCTACCTTCCAACTATCTACCTAACTACCTTCCAGCTACCTACCTACCTTCCAACTACCTACCTACCAATTACCTACCTACCTACCTACCTACCTACCTACCAACTACATACCTTCCTACCAACTATCTACCTACCTACCAACTACCTACCTACCTGCCAACTACCTACCTACCTACCAACAACCTACCTAACTACCCTCCGACTACCTACGTAAGTTCCAATTACCTACCTACCAACTACCTACCTACCTACCTACCACCTACCTACCCACCTACTAACTACCTACCCATCTAACGACTATCTACCTACCTTCCAACTACCTACCTACCTACTACCTACCTACCTGCCTACCTACCTACCTACCTACCTACCACCTACAAACTACCTACGTACCAACTACCTATCAACTACCTATCTACCAACTACCTACTAACCTACCAACTACCTAACAACTAGCTACCTACCTACCAACTACCTACCTACATACCAAATACCTACCTACCTACCAACTACATACCAATTACCAACCATCTACCTACCTACCAACTACCTACCTATCTACCAACTACCTACCTACCTACCAACTACCTACCTACCTACCTTCCAACTACCTACCAACTATCTACCTAACTACCTACCTCCCAACTACCTACCTACCTACCAACTACCAACCTACCTACCAACTACCTACCTACCTACCTACCAACTACATACCTTCCTACCAACTATATACCTACCTACCAACTACCTACCTACTTACCAACTACCTACCTACCTACCAACTATCTACCTACCTTCCAACTACCTACCTACGAACTACCTACCTACCAACTACCTACCTACCTTCCATCTACCTACCTACCTACCAACTACCTGCCTACCTACCTTCCAACTACATACCTTCCAACTACCTACCTACCTACCTACCTACATACCTACCTATCTATCAACTACCTACCTATCTACCAACCTACATACCAATACATGTCTCAGTTATCAGTTTGGATATCTTCATTGCACTCCTGACAGGTCCATAGGTGTTCAAATCCTTCCACTATCTACCGACCTTCATTTTTACTCCTACCTACGAACTACCCTACCTCCACTCCTACCTACCGTTCCATCTACTACCTACCTACCAACTACCTTCATACCTACTTCAACTACATACCTTCCAAACTACCTACCTACCTACATCCTACCTAACCTACAGACCTACCTATCTATCAACTACCTACCATATCTACCAACCTACTACCATACATGGTCTCAGTTCATGCTAGTTTTGGATATCTTAATTGCCTCCTGCAGGTCCATAGTGTTTCAGATCCTTCCCCCCCCCCCCCGCACCCCCCCCTCAGCATATCCATCGCGTCCCGGTGGCTAATAGTGGCCAAGGTCTGTATTGGTTGACGCGGCACCGTCGTTTTCCCCGATGTACTTCTCGCGTCTGGCCGTGCCAATTCTTACTCCCCAGTCTTTCATCCTAGGACAGCAATGTGGATTTACTGATGTCAAAGTCCTCTGTTCTCGACATATCTTTAAGGACGTTAATAACATCGGCACGATCCACGGACAGGCCATCCACAGGGGGTGCAGAGCCAGCCAGTTTATCAGCTCGTTCATTTCCCTCGACTCCCGCATGTCCCGGGACGAAGATGAAGGTGACTCTACAGACAACAGACTTCCGCAGCGACTCAGTCCACTATCTACGTACAGATCCAGCTTCGACCTTCCGAATCATGCTCATTGAATCACTTAGTATACACATTGGTATAATCCTGTGATTCCAGCCCGTGTTACTGCCATCACTTCCATCGTCATGCTGCTCGTGGTCATGGAGTGGGCACCACTGGATTCTTGAACGGTTCGGCCCGCTGAACGGGATGTAAATGCCCACGCACTTCTCTGCTGCTTTACAACAGATCCATCTGTATAGATGAGCACTTCGAGGCTGTCTGAATGTTCATAGATGAGCGTGTTGACCTCTGCATTGACAGCGGCAGGGTTCTGCTCTCTGCACCGTCTGTCGAGTGTGATAATGCATACCTATCTACCTCGATGTTACAATTTCCGTGTCAGACTCAGAAGTGACCAAGCTCAAATGCTAGCACGTATGCCGATGTTTACAACACACAATGGACTCTAATGATATATCACATGCCCCACTGATCACCCGGGCATTGAGATCAGATAATCAAACGTGTCAGACAAGGGCTAAAAACAGGAGGCCCCTCGTGCAAGTTGCGTATGTTAAAAATGTCATAGCAATCGTAAATCGTAAAGCGTAGGCTTGAAGGCAGCAGCCCTGCCAAAATGGTTATAAATGTTCGCCCGCCCCTCCCAGTATGATGTGACTGTTTACAGCACGGTTGGTTTAGTCTGTGGTTGTTTCAGTGACCCACAAGTCCCGTGAAGAATACTCTGTTAGAATGGTAGCTGGGTAGACTAAACAGCATGCAAGATATGGAAGAGGTTTACAGCCATGATTCCATTATTACGGAGTATTTCGTCATACCACCATCGGCTACAACTGTATTCCTCATGTCATACAACACGGGTGTTTTCTATCTTCTGTCTGCGCAGGGTAGGCCTAATTGTCTTGTCCTAACCCCTGACGCAACAACTGACCCAGTTACAGACGTCTGTTCTAGTTCTGTTAGCTCACAGAGCACACGTGTTTATTGTCACTGGACATTACTCACCCCGATAATAACAAACCTGGTCTCAGTCGATAGACGTGGGGCCGCACTGGGCACCTCAACCAGGAAGTATAGTTCATGTACTGGAAATTCTGCAAAAACAAAAACACTTGTTCTTATCTGTCTGTTCTTTTCTTCCTTCTTCTCTATCTTCGTCTCCTCGTGTCTTTTCTTCTCTTTTTCCTTGTTCCCATCATTGTAGCCATTCTTCTCCGTTTCCCCTGCTCCTGTACTCGGCAGTGTATCAAACCTGGCCATGCACGTCTCAGTTGTGAGTGTCTCTGACGTGCATGCGTGTCAGGTTTATTTTCTGTAGGCATGTTCCATCCAAGGTCACGGCTCTATCTCCCCATGGGTAACCCCCTCATCCAATGTCACGGCTCTATCTACCCATAGGTAACTCCCTCATCCAAGGTCAGGGCTCTATCTACCCATGATTAACCTCCTCATCCCATCTAACAATTACCATGGCAGTGGCCTTACGGCACAGCCGTTGCGACTTCCAATCGCCCCAATATTATTAACAAGAGCAACTTCCGTTTTTGGCAGTTATCCGAAGAGGCTATGTATACAATCTCACTACCCAGACAGGGAGAGGTTAGACAGCATTGGAATCCAATAATGTGT
>JACEFZ010023773.1:0-31805 GCA_014155875.1 Cepaea nemoralis
CATTCAACCTCCCCTCTGCTTCACATACCAGGTTTTCGTGCACTTTATATGCCGTTAACGACCCTAATCATGTCTCTCTGAGGTGACACATATTACTGTCAGCTTGGACCAGAATTATCAGGACATAAATAGTAGAAAATAGTAGGTCGGTAATGTAAACAAAGATGGATGCCTGTAAACAGTAAGTGTACAGAAATGCAAGTTAACAATTTTTAAACTCGCCTGGGACACAATTATTGGGGATATCAATCTGGAAAATTATTCTTGATATTTAAACACTAAACAGCCATATTTCAACTATGCATTAAAGTATCGATTCATAGCACACTATGTATATACAAAGTGTCTATTCATAGCGCACTATGTATAAACTCTTCCTTATAAATAATTCAATTCAATTGCCATTGGAATGCCGCTGTTGAGGTGTGAGTGTGAGTTAATCGAACGAAAGGAATGCCTCAAATAAAACATTTTGCACTGTTCAGTCAATGCTATTTAATTTTCGTTATTGACATTTGAATATTCAGAAACATACTTATAAACCTTAAGGAAAACTATATTTTACAGCTATGTAAATCTGCATAAGTTATTTAACCGACCAGAGTGAAAATACCGCAGCCATCTTGAATCCACCTTGTTATTCATTAGTGACTTCCCCTGTTAGATGCCACTTCCGCCTGGACACTGGTCAGCTCAGTTAAGGTACATCTGAAATGTGTGTTTCATTTACACAATACTATTTAATGTTTGCGGACGACCAAGCACTAATAGCAAAATCAGAAGCTGAATTAGAAGACCACATGAAGAGTCTAAATGAAATGTGTAGGGAACATAAAATGAAAATTAGCACAAGGAAAACAGAGATAATGACTGTAACTAAAGAAGAAAAAGCAACAACGATTTACCTAAACGAACATCCCTTGAAACAAGTAAAGAGTTTCAAGTACCTAGGAAGTATAATATCATCAAATAGCAAATCAGAAGAAAAGATCGAAAATAGAAGCAATAGAGGCAAACCAACTCATTGGACAAATGGCACCAATACTAAAGAACAAACATGTATCAATAACTACTAAGAAAGTACTTTACAACAAAATCTTCCTACCAACTCTATGCTACCAATGCCAAACCTGGACAATGACAGAAAAAGAAAAAAGAAAAATCACAGCAGCAGAAATGAGAATCCTGAGAAGAATACTCAACGTATCAAGAAGAGATAAGATCAGAAATGAAGAAATCAGGACTAAAGTGGGGGTTGTAGCTGCACTAGATTTTATTAGAAGGCAGTAAGTCAAATGGTTTGGCCATACAAGTAGGTTACCAGTCAACAGCATACCACAACAGGCAATGATGTACAGACCAGATGGAAACAGAGAAAGAGGCAGGCCACGTAAACGATGGGCATAGGGAATAACATAGTCCATGGGAATATCGATACATGAAGCCCATAAGCGGGTACTCTCCCGCTGTTTATACTTCGACTCGACACCGCAAGGAATGAGATAAGATGAGATGAGATGAGAATACTATTTAATATTCGTTCGCTCATGTTGAACTCGAGCGTTGGTCATACATATGCGCTGATAATAACTATTATAATATAGTAGTGTTGAATACTTACACATAATATTTGTCAAATCTCATTTTTTTTATGCGTTGTACATCCCTCTATTAAAGACTATGATTGTCCATAAAACAAAGAAAATTGAAATGTTTTGGTCACTTGAAATGTCACGAAAATTTGGAGAGAACAATAATGGACGGGTACATACCTGGGAAGAGAGGAAGAGGGAGGGCAAAGAGAAGATGGGTGCAATTTGTGGCGAATGATCTCAAGATGGATGTATCGGACGCGGGTCATCTTGCTTATGATCGAGAAGTTTTCCGGGGGGTTGTTATGGGAGCGAGGTTCTGCAAAGGACATGCTACTGAATGAATGAATGACATCTCTCTAGGTGTTACTAATAATAATATTAATATAAAAATAATACTAATAGTAACTAGTGCTAGTATGACTACTACTAGTACTCTATTACAGTCATGAAGTAAATACTAGTAATGCTATCACCAAGGCGAAGGGGAAGATTGAGTCCACCTGCCGGGGGAAGAAGCTGGCTTTCCTGTGGTCAGTTACGGTGCAGTGTCAACGCTGGTACTGGTAGATACACCGGGTGCCCAGTGTTCGACCTCCGCAGGGTGGGATGAATCCTGGGCAGACACGCTTAGTAATGTTGATATGGGAAAGACATGATAACAAATATCTCGAATGTTAATATACAGGACAGCAAAAACGCGTCCGGGTGTCACGACCCTTCTGAGGGTAAACCTTCTAATGATCAGAAGGCTCACGTTGTGCTTGCTCCACAGCAAGGAGTTTGCGACTATAAATTTCTTTTGTGTATGCATGTTGACCATGTTGAATGTTGACATTCCAATTCCCAATTCCAATTTTCAAAAACAAAAATTCCAAATTCAGCCTCGTCTAACCTGCTTCATCAGCTGTGGTATATATTTAGTATCTCTTCCTCCTTGAACACACTGGCCAGACAACTTGTTTGTGTCTTATTATGCAAATTCACCATAGGAGAACATTACATTAATTTTTTTTTATATATATGAATTGCAGTATTATGATTGTTTCTTTGCTACTTGTGACCGCTGATAATTTTTATACCGACCCGTTTAGATTTTTTAAAGTTTTAGTCGTTGGATCAACATCACGGCACACGGTTTAACCCATAAAGTGCTCCGTTTTCCTCCTAACTCAAACCTGAGTCTGGAGAAACTCAGCTCAATGCACGAACTCCGTTGCATCGGCGAGGAACTTGAAATGTTTGGGTAGATTTTTAACTCGAAATTTTGCCCGGACAGCGCCGTAAGGCTACTCTTTTTCGATTTCCAACTACCACGGGATTTTTTACGTGCGCAACAATACACACGGGCGTCCGATCTCACTACCCAGAGACCAGGGGAAATTACTGGATTTTTAAAATAAATCCTGGTCCTCACCGGGGCCTGAACACGGGACCTCCAGCACTCGAGGCGGACAATGTCAAGGTGTTAGATTATAGTAGGACCGACTAGTGACAGAAGAGGGGCAAGGACTAATAGGACATAGAGACATGACCTCTATAAAGGTATAGACATAATAGAGACCGCACCCAAGCTAGGACGTAAGAACAGCAATAAGACTAGACTCGGGTGGGGACACTATTGTGTTATAGTTAGGACAACAGAGGGACCGACCCGAGAACAGGGGCGGGTACATTAGGTCACGGGGAATACCGTGACGACTTTAATTAGAATAAAACTTTAGAGGGTAACGAGTGCTAAGACAACAGTGCTGCGTGCAAAGAGAACGGCACGCAGAGTTGTGAACCCCACGAGGGAGTTTGACCACGTAGGCAAGCGACAACCTGAGTTGCTTCAGACAGCGACAAGACGGCATGAACGCATGCGATGTTAACGAAAGAGTGATCGTGTTTGATGAAATGTATCTATATAATGTGTGACGATTGGGGATTATTATGTGGATGTGACAGGCAGATAACGCCCTGTGTGATTGTCAGGCTTGCCTGAAATTAACTCCGTATAAAACATCTGTACGAGCTGTAGTTATATTTGAGGTACGGATGATGTTGCCTTATTGCGAGTAAACGCAAGACTCTGACAGGCAACTTGTAATTGGTGTCAGAAGTTACGGACTGAACGAATACCCAAACGCACGCCTGAGTCCAATAACATGCAGTAAAAGAGATTTACGGTATTTGTGTGCGGGCAAATGTAAAATAGCTGACACTAACGTGTAATGGCCTAAACACACGCCTAAACATTAGCAAAGCACGCCTAAATGTTAAATTGAGATTGCTGGTGGAGTGAATCGCTTGAATGAAACGAAGTAGAGAAGTATGTTAGAACGATGTATTGAGTAAGAAAGAAAGATTGTGAAGTGCGCGGAATGACCTGTGAATGAACTGATTACCGTCGCCAGTGTGTAAACATGTGATTATTGATCGAAGAAATTAGAGCAAAGTGAAATGTAATGTATTGTTGTGATGCTAACATGTGTTGTTAAAGATGTTTCAGCTGAAGGTCAAGCCCGAAGACATACGACAGAGAGACATTACGACATTTACAATTAAGCAAATTTAAACTTAATAAACCACATTTCAGTGCTCTGCACAGGCAACGTGTCCAGTCAACTTATAGTACATTTTATGCATTTCTGTATAATTTATTGATATCAGATATTAATTGTTTGCGCTCTATACACCAGACTGTGCATGAAATTATTTGTACCAGCCGAAAGTAGCTAGAGAAGCAGAGAAGACTTTTCCCCAACCAAAGAAAAGATCCTGATCATCGTCAACGATAAGATAAGTACATATAATTTTGACCTGCATTATAAAGTGGCATCTTTATGTTTCATTTTTCCACTGTAAATTGACTATTATACAGGTGATTATTTTTGTATTTACGAGAGTGTGTGAAAGATAAATAATAACCATGTCATCACTAAATGAGCTAATAGAGGCAGGGAAAAACCTAAATTACACTGGGGAAAATTAGAACAATGGGTAGAGAAGAAGTTTAAAGAATACACTGATAGACAAGCTGCAGCAGACGAAGAGGAAAGAGACAGAAAAGCTGCAATGGATAAAGAGGAAAGAGACAGAAAAGCGGCAACAGAGAGAGGTGAAAGGGCAAAAGAACGGTTGCACCAAAAGGAGCTTGCAGAGATAGCTGAAAGTACAAAAATAAAACAACTAGAAATAGCTGAAAGTACTAAATTGAAACAACTAGAAGTAGCTGAAACTAATAGATTGAAGCAAGTAGAAATTGAATCCCAAACACAAATAAAGATGAAAGAGCTCGAAATTGAGTCTCATGTTCATATCGCTACAACTAAACTCAAAAGTAAAGAGGAAGAGAAAAGGTTTGCCAAATATAAAGGAATTGTGAAGCCATTTTGCCAGGGCGATTCCATCTCAGCCTGGTCAGAGAATGTAGAATACCAGTTAAAAATCCAGGAAATACCAAAATAGCACTGGGCGATGATCTACATGAAAAATCTCTCCGGGGAGCCTTTAAAGGTAATAGAATCCATTCCCCAAGACCTTAGGAATAACTATGAATATATTCACCAAAGAGTAATGCAGAATTTCCTGTTAGACGCCCCAGGGTACCAAATTCTATTCTCAAAGCTAAAGCCTAAGAGCAATAAAACATTCATTGATTACGTCTCGACAGTGCAGGACTTCTATAACAAATGGCTTAAGGCAGCTAAGATTAACAGTAATTACGATAAACTTAGAGACCTTATGATTATGGACAAGATCATCTCAACTATCCTTAGTCCATTCGCTAAGTTTTTGCAACAGTCAGACGTAGATTCTCTAGAACAGCTAGAAAAACGAGGGTATGCATATTTCTCATCGAATAGAGATGTTTTCAAATCTGCGATCCAAGAAAGTGAAATTGTAGCAGCTGCTATGGGCAAACCACAAATACCTTACAAATTTAGGGAAAAACAAAGGGGCAACCTACTACAATGTCCATATTGCAGATTTCAGCACACAGAATATGCTATGTGCGATAAAAATCCAAAATATCCTGAACACATAGAGATGATGATAAGGAAACAGCAAACTAAGAGAGAAACCTTTAGACGTGCTGTAAAATGGTTTTTCCCCATTGTTTTGGGCATTATTCCTCTGGCTGTACTGGAAGAAAGAGATTGAAGGCAGCGAATGCATTGCTAGTTGAGTCATCATCTGAGAGTGAGAGTGATGTGGAAGAGATGTTTGAGAATGATGAAAATGTAGTGGCAGCAAGTGATGTAATGAATTACAGTAAATTTACAACATGCCACCAGTTCCATGAGAACGGAATGCTGGAATGTGGGCACACAGTGCCGTTTTCCATCGAAAACGCGAATGCAGCAGTAGCCTCCAGAGGCAAATTAAGTTTCCACCACGGAATAGTTAATGACATGCCATGCAAATTCCTGATCGATAGCGGCAGTACATTAATCGGTTTGAGAAGGGAATTGGCCAAACCAGAAGACTATACGGGAGAATTTATTAACTGCCGTACTTTTTCAGGCAGCATTCAAAAGTACCCGTTAGCCAGAGCCAACATAAACACTCCTTTCTTGACTGGCACTTTTACGTGCGCGGTTTTAAAGAACCCATGTGCTGACTTAATAATCGGCTGCTTGCCACAGGTGAAGAAATCTACCACTGGAGAGATAGCAGCCTGGAGAGAAACCTTTTTAAATCAGGCTAATGCAATTTCTAGGTCGAAAACTAGTAAAGAATAAGACGACCTACAAACAGAAAGGTTACATCTAATTTCACCCAGTGGTACAGTGGACAACAACACCACATAAGAGTTTATAATGCGCAACACTCCGATAGATCGATATCTCCTTATTTTAGATTTCTAGGTCAAAAACCGACAATGACCAAAAATGCATCATGGGAGTTTAGACTGAAGAATGGTATTCTAACAAGAACATACAAAAGAGATAACCTAGAGATCCAGCAAACGATTCTTCTAACGAAACACCGTCCATCAATTTTAAGAATCGCACACGAATCGCCGTATGCTGGCCATATGGGATACGAAAAGACCAGAGCCAGAGATTTGGCACATTTCTACTGGCCGAAATTTGTAACGACATAAAACAATATTGTCGATCTTGTACTATATGTCAGCACCTAGTTAAGAAAGGTAAACATGTAACAGCAGAGGTACAACCCACCATACTAGCCTCTAGACCTTTTGAGTGTGTGGCTGTAGACATAGTTGGACCACTTAATCATGTATCCAGTAAAGGAAATCACTATATTTTAACTCTTGCTGATTTCTGTTCCCGGTGGCCAGAAGCTGTGTCCTTAAAATACATCAGTTCCAAAGATGTAGCTAACGTTTTTCTACACCTTTTCTCCCGCTTCGGATTCCCCAAAACCATCTTATCCGATCGGGGAAACTCAGTTCATATCAGCTGCAATGCAAGCTTTTACAAAATTGCTAGGAATTAAGCAATGTTTCACAAGCCCATATCGACCAGCTTCGAATGGTATTGTGGAGAAGATTAACGGGGATCTGAAACATATGCTGGCGAAGGTAATAGCAGAGAACCCATCAGACTGGGATACACTGTTACCAACAGTTCTTTTTGCCTATCGAGAAGTCCCGCAAGCAAGTACGGGCTTCTCACCATTTGAGTTAGTTTACGGGGCGAACCCAAGAGTGTCACGGGATACTGTGAGTTTAGTGATTCCCAGATAAACTAGAATAGTAAGATTATTGCAATGTATGAGGATGGTTAACAATCAAGTACTTCAGTCTGAGATGAGGATAAATTGAAGATCAATGACCAAAATGTATAAAAATAGGATACAGTGGGAGGAGTCATTGACCACCAATTTCAACGGACAAAACAACGCGGAGACCTCGGTGCCTCAATGCTGCTGACTCCCTTATCAAGCCTTATCGCTATCCCGCTGCTTAATATATCTGAATCAACAGTGAGTCAATCTCACGGCTCAACTGATCAACAGCAAATAATCATAAATGAATTGGAGCCGAACGGGTAACGAATGATAAATGAATTCTCGCACTGAAGATCAGAAATTACAGCTGCTTTATTTTCACAGCTGATAAGTTACAGTTACACAATGTCGATGAGTAGATGTCTAAGGGGGCTTTGGGGCCAAAAGGGTCGGGGCACCACAGGATCGCCAAAACAACAGCCCCCTAGGGATCCAACCCCCGGGGCCCCGCCCCCCTAGGCCCCGGGGCGCACACCAAGCGGTGAACCGTCCCGGAGCGCAACTTAGAGATATAGTGTGTATGAGGTACACACCATGGACACACATCAGTGGCTAAAAGCGAATCCACCACGACAGCGTATGTACTGTTGGAGGAATGCTGAAGGAGAGTGGACCCACTACCACCCCCCAGGGGTTTGGTGCAACTACCAAAGATTTGATGAGTCGCGCAGGGGGCGTCGTCGTATTATAATGCACCACCGCAAGTGAATTAGAGCTACAACCTCCCAGGGTATATCAAGATGAATGGTTGTGAGTGGCTCAAACTCGGCACAGAGCTGCGCTGCGGTCGGCCTTGTGTTGGTCTTTTCTGTTCAAGGCACAATGCACAAGCGAAGCGGGGTGTGACCATAGAAGAGTGTATATTCTGTGAGAGGGGGGTTAAGCGTCCTTATGAGATGTGCGAGTGTTGTACGCTAGATGCCTTCCATAGGATGATTTCGAAGTTTGAGAGAAAGACCAACATCAAGCTGCTTCCATATAGAGGTATGAAACTGGATGGTGTTTCAGAGACATGCCTACTTGCCAGTGGTTCAAGAGCCCCACAACATTTTGTGGAAAGCCCTCAAGACGACGATTTTGCGACTATCATCTCAGGATCATCCGACGCCAAGGCAGAAGAATAAGTGGGGGAACTATAATCATTCATACTCCTTGGGGTTGGAGGTCCTTAGGAGTTCCACCAGACTGTTTGGAAACAATCGCTGAGGAGGATGTGTAGAACAGGTGAATGTCTAGCCTGCCAATTTGAAGCTGACTGGGATAGTGAATCGTGGAGCGGCGATGTATCGGTGGCTGCACGATGTATGGTTCTGCAACATACCTTTTCACTCTGGATAAATCCAAACTTGCGCGCCAGTCAACACACTTCCGCTTAAAACGATCACGCCGGATGTAGCGTGACTGAACGGAGCAAGCGTGATCGGTTTTGTTTCTGCGTGACAAGTTTTATGAGCCGCGCGAGCGGGACAATTTTTTTCTCGCTAAGAAAATTGCGCGGCCCAGAGCGGAGTTCAGAATTAGAGACTAGCGACTCAAACTTAAAATGAAGAATTGTAAGTGGCTTGTGCAAGAAGGGGCCTCGATCCGGTGCGATCGCAGGTGCCGCGGCGAGTTCTGCTACAAACACCTCCAACTACTTAAAAAGGGTAGTAATGTGTTTGGGTGCACTATTTGTAATACGGTAGTACAGCAACCATTCGATATGTGCCACACTTGTGATAGTGAACTAGCTGAGCGCTATGTGGCTCTGACAAGAGATTTGCCAGTAGACGACCCCTTGGAGAAATTCATCGAGGTGAAAGAGGCTATGAAAAAAGAGCGCGCTATCTAGCGGGCTATTTAGCAGGCGGGCTTCTGACTGGTGGGGTGAAGTCAGTAAGCTCTTTTTTCTGGTGCAAGTCGCAGAAACTTTGCGCCGAATTTCAGCCTGCTGTTGTCGAAATTTCACTGATTCATTCAGAATTAATTTAAATTCCGCATCAGAAATTTCCTGGTCCTGCAAGGCCGCCGAGACAAGATCGGAGATTATTGAAATTTTCGATTCAACCAAAATCCTGATTTCGTCATGCTTCTTGGCTTTAAGTGCGCATCTGCGGGTCACCAACTTGCCGGCCGCCCCCAATAGCCCACATACGAGAGCGCCTATCTCTAGACCAAAGACGACTGGGACTGCAATAGCTGTTGACAGAAGTCCCACACTCACCGTAATCAGTGCTGTATCAATCCCATCCAAGACATTCACAATCCGATGGTACTTCTTATACAATAGAGACCGTTTTTCATGCTCAGCCTCCAAACTCTTCTGTAGTCTAGTGATCTCTTGAAGACGAAAGGTCTGGTCGGGCGCCATTGTATAGTAGTGCACCTATATATTCAATTCGTGGTTATACGTTTTGAATCCTCCTCAGTGACAGGGTTGATGGTATACAAAAGTTTTATAAGATGAACCCACGGTGAAACCTTAACTTCTCTCAGATTGATGGTATCAACACCCCTAGCATCCTTAAGTATGTTTACTGCAATTCGGTCATCAGTAATTTCCACTTTTCCACCGAAAGTAATAATAACCCAACCCCACGCCTCGCGAGCTAGAGATTTTACTTGAAGGCCTGGCATAACATCCCCCCAATTTGTAAAAGGCCCACCCTTAAGAAAGAGCTTGATATATAGTTTGCTCCCTGGGATAGGACTATCGATATATTCAGGCCGGGGCCGGCTGTTCACCTCCAAACTAAGGGCGTAAACCTTATCATCACCTTTAAGGTAGAACTGGCCTGTCTCATAGCCTACATATACCCCATCAGCGAAGTTAAGTATGCATGGTAGTACTCCCATATTTGAAAGGTAAATGGGTTTATTATTTGACCACCCAAGATAGGGATTTTGTACCACAAACCACAACGGCCAGTCAGAGGCACCGAATCGACCTTCCAAATAATTTTTTGTATTGGCCCAGTATCCCATAACTCTAGTCTGTTCATCTTTCAGCGCAGTCCTATGTTGCGCATCAACATATTTTTTTAGTGGCCACATCTTGCTCCCCACCGGTTCAGCGACATTGGTGATTCTATGAGTGCCCATATTTAGTTCCTCTGTCAGCGTTCCACGTTTAGAGAGCCGCTCCGTAAAACCACGCGTAGCGGCATCACTAGGTCCCGAAGGCTCCCCCACATTAGTGAGGCGAAACCCACCCATGGATAGTGTACCTTGCATAGTGTCCCCATACTTGCTCACGAGCCCAGCTCGGCTGAGCTGGACAACTGTACCTCCGTTGCACTTTCCAACAGACATGGTCTATACCATACGCAGTATTATGTCTTCAAATTGCTGCCCGCCCGCCAGCCCACGAAGCACATGAAGACATAAATGACCACAGATCACATCGTCTGCCTTCTGCAACTGAAAAGTTTGGGTGCGCACGGGGCACCCTAGATAATCCAGGATCTCCTGGGGCGGGTCAAGCCCGAAACTATCGAAGTAAACTGCCATAGGCCCCGCCTTGTAATAAGCCACCCAGTGGGTCCCCTCACCCTCTGACGAGTCTAGATTGACAATCCCACATTCCGGGCTGTGTAGAGCTGCAGGAAGACCATCGCGCATAAACACACCGCGGAAGTGGGGTATATCCTTAGCCGCCTTCTCAATATCAAAGTTGCTTAATGCTTCTTTTTTTTCATCCCCTTACCACCTCTAGCCAGGTACACACCCTTACCCCCCACCCCAAGCATGTCCCTAAGACCAGGTTGGTTGGCCAACACCAACTTCAAAATATCCTCTCCTAAACCCCCCAGCTGAGGCCGCCCGGCCAGTGCCAACTTCATAACATCCTCCCCTAAACCCTGACCCTTCCTCGGGCGGCCAAACTGCTCAATACTGCGAGACACACCACCCACTTCACGCATCACCCTACCCAGAAGGTCATCCCCAAAACCCCGACCCTCCATCGCCCGGTTATGACGAGCCTGATCAACTGCCTGTGCCACACCAGCAGCTCCGCCCATCAACCCCCCCAATCCACCCAACCAGGGGAGTGCCTTAGCCAAGAGAGGGATCACAGCCCCCAAGGCGGGGAAAAACCCACCCACCTTAACCATCTTTTTGATCTGGCTCTTCGAGAAGACCAGCTCAGCCCAGAACCCACCGCCACATTCTTCTTAATGTGGTTAATCTGACGTTGAGTCAGGCCGACTTTATCAGCACCGTGCAGCTGCCCCACAACTCAGACGTAGGGTGGCACCAGTGCCGTCTTTCGCCGCCTTGACCAACGTCTCTTTCTGCCCCGGAGAGAGGCTCAGCCCATATGATACCAAGCGCCATAGTCATTTCACTATATCTCTAGTGTTTAATTCAAGACTGTAGTAACTTCCTGCCGTCAGATTCTAAGAACAGAGACTTATCTGCAATGACCACAGCGAAAGCTTTGGTGTCTGCAGGCACAGCGGCGTCAAATACCACCTTGAGGGTGATAGCTTGAACAGCATTCTTAATGGCTTCAGACTGGGCGCGCATATCAATAACATGTATGGGGTAGAGCGCCACGAAATCCATAGGACTCACCAAGTTGGATGACTCCCGAGCTGTAATACCATAGAACGCCTCCTTGAAGTCGGCAAAAGCTTTGTAAGCCCGAGAGGTTTTGTACTCTGCGAAGTCGATGTTCATATCCACTAGTGGATAGCGCGCGCTGTTGATCAGGGCGTGAATATTCTTCACCTTCACATGATCAAATACGGCACTGTTCTTCACCTGGTCATTTTCACGACTTGTTTGAAAAGCCACGAGGATCCACCGAGGTTTCTCTGTTTGTGATTTAACCCCCAACTGCCAGGTGAAGGATGTGGCCTGCGGCACCGCCAAGCTATCACACTGTAAGGCGCGGAAAGCCACAGGCACCCTAACCTTATTCTCTATCAAGGTCATGAGCGAGCTCATATAGCTCAGAGAGGGTATAACATGAGGCATCATCCAGGCGATCTTGGACAGTTTCGATTTTGCCCTCAGGCACCGCCGCCGCACGATGGATGGTATGGGCATCACTCTGACGATCTAACAGTAGGGACTGCTTCACACCATAAAGCACCTTCTCGTAATCATTGCAAAACCAAAGAAATATTTGAGTGGAACACAGAAACTGAAGTTGCCCGGAGTTGTAGGTTTACCCATCATGATAAGCCGCCGCCTTTCCCAACCAGAATTCCCCGCCGCAGCAGCCCCCCACATCAGAGTCCTTATACCAACCCATATTGAGGCCTTCGCCCCAAGCAAAGTCCTCCCCACACGACAGAAGAGTCATCATGGTGGTGGCCTGCCCCGGATATGACACATCATCGATGTGTTGTTGTTAAGTTGGTAACGTATTTTACCAAACATGAACGCAACAGCATTGTTAACCAAAGCCGCCTGAGTGTCCGCGTCATAGTGTTCCTCTCGAAACGATCTGAGCTTGCCTTCTACTAGAAGATAGCTCTTGGAGGGGAGTGTGAAGGCATCCTGAGCATGTTATATCAATTTGGATGGTGTTATTCTGGTTGAGGGCAGCTGGGTTCTGCCGACTCATACTCCCGATACTCAAAGGATTCAATACCCTCATCACATGCACAGGCTCGGAAATTTCAAGCATGGATGTGCGTTGCTCATCCATGGTGATATTATAAACGGCTAGACTTATCTCTAATTGTCTTGAAACCTCCTCCCCGGCTGGCGATATCCAACGCCTCCAGACTGGCAGGACATTGGGCTGGACAGTGGGCTGGACAGCGAGCTGCTTTAAAACCTCAGCGCTCTTAGCTGTGAGTTCCCTCTTCAGCTGGGGTGGTAAAGGCTTGAGCGCGTCCACCAGCTTCTTGGCAGCCCGCACCCGCGGAGGCCACAGACTCCGTCGTCTTGGCCACATTCCTAACTAAGGGGCTGCCAACAAATTTGGCAACTTTACTGACAGCGCTGGGTATTGCCTTAGCACCTGAAGAGACCAGACTTCAACCGCCCGAGCTGCCGAGCCCACCAATCGAACATCCCCCCACCTACCCGTCTCCGACGTCTTGGGAAAACATACATGGTTACACACTGCGAATATGTAGCCTTATAGTTATTTGCTCACCTCTAAAGTTTAATTGTGCACCGTCTTGGTCAGTCAACCAGACGCGTATGCCGTGTATACTACCAGCTTGGGAGATGGGGAGGTAGACAGCAGTTCTGGGAGACTCTAAGATCTTATAGCCGGGGCACACATTGGGGAAGAATGAGTAGATGGTGGGTGGGACCCCCCACCGAGGTAAGACCCACTCACCACATTGCAATTGACTAGAATGCTATTCACGTGAAGATGTCTATTGGTTTCTCCCTTCTTTATAGCCCTTAGTCAGTATTTGTGGGTCGAACCCCAGGATTTTGCGCAAAGTTGAAGCACCCATATCAACCTCATAGTCGGGGCTGGTTATCTTTACAAAAGCCCGAAGGGTTGAAGGGTTGGGTCCTATGGTGATGTAATACTTCTCCTCGGCCTTCTCATCCCAATCCTTGGCCTCCTCCATCTTTCTTTGAATCTCTCTATTGATCTGGGCGAGCTCATAAGCCCCCTCTTCTATAGTGATAGTTTTCCACTCCTTCTTCCCCACACGGTAGATAAAAGTATTGTTGGTGGAGTTAACATTGCTGATGGAGTTGTAGGTCTCTAGATTCAGCAAGGCCAGCTCGTATGACTTCTGGGGGTCAAGGTACAGCGCTGGGGAGTAGTAGGTTGTCCAGTCGCTTTTATCCGACGTTACCACCAGGGATATATTCTCCTTCGGTGCGAGTCGCACCTCCATCGCTGCGAGCCGGTCGCGGATGTCCTTCAACACTTGAAGCTCCATGTTAATGAATAAAGATTCTTCTGTTCAACTTGATGGCCTGCTCCGTAGAGATCACTCCACTACGCATAAGCTCATCCAGTATCGCAGATATTTCTGTGTCAACACCTGTATTCCCGGCCTCCTTTGAGGCCACTAACAAGGCTAGACGCTCCACCAGAGTGTTAGGGTCGTTGTAGTATAATACACCACTACCTTGGATTAGTCTGTATTTTTTCCCTTTTTTGCTATAGACTGGTATTTTGGCAAGTTGGGCCAGCCGGCTAAATGTCTCAATAGCCTGTGGGGTGTATTGTCTTGTTTTGACGAACCGCTTGGTTAGGAGATCGTACAGTGTCTCATCGGCCGGAGCCGACAATACTAGGGAGTCCCCATCAAAAGCTTGCAGCCGGCCCGCGGCCAGAGCTGCTGGATCAATAGTTAGGGTACCGAATTTGCCTCCTCGGAGTTTCAGCCCTTGCCCACGAACAATAACCTCTTGTCGATTATCCAATATAGTTTTAACACGCTCCCTATATGTGGCCATAGCAGCAATATCACGATCTATTTCAATAATTTCCTCCGCAGTGGTGTCGCCCCTCCTCTTCCTCGAAGCGAGTTCGTTTGAATTTAGTTTTCTGGAGCTATCAAGGATGGCTCGAAGCAAGTCATCCGGCTCATTGAGGAGCGTGCTAGGTTTTGGGTATTTATATTTCTCATTAATGATTTCCATATCCAGGCCCCGATCTACATCAATTATAATAGGTCCTGAAGGGGGTTCTGGGCTATGGCCTCATCTGCTCTGGCCTCCTCTGCTCTGCCTCCTCTGCTCTGGCCTCCTCTGCTCTGGCCTCCTCCAGGGCTCTGGCTCTGTCCTCAATGGCCCTGTTCAATGCCACAATGGCCTGAGCTAGCTCGTTAGCTTGTTTGTTTGTCCGTCTAGCCAATTCATCGGTCTGTTTGTCTGCTATTTGAGCCAACTCACCGGTCTGAGCTTGGACCATTTGGCTTATTGCCCCCGTTTGTTGCGCTGACCTATCTGCTACAGTTTTAGTAATTGGTGTGAAGAGTTTGGCTGCCTCCTGTTGTAAATCTGCTTCCCCCACCCTCTACGCCAGAAACCGCTGCCACAGGCGGCCCCGACGTGCTAGATAATCCTTCACAAAAGCGTTACGCTTTGTTTGGTTAGTCACATCAGCCCACATGTTGTTGCTATCGCAATGACATATATATCTAAATAGAAGACTTTGGGATATAGAACCGATCGAATCCACATCGGTATTTACCATCGTGGGCCTTGCTGGTCAGGTCGATTACTGCGAAACCGTAAGGTTTGCTAGTACACTCTGTGAAGAACTCCCTGAATTCATCAAAGGGCATATCACCACCAACATAGGAGTCATGGATGGCGCGCAGGTTCTTCGTGTCTTGGTTGAAGATCACCAATAGATTGGCATTGTCACGGATGGCCTGCTTGGGAATTCTGAAGAAGCTCTGGGTTAGGTAGAATGTGTCGGCACCGCCGTGCTGGCCCTGGCAGAAGTACTTCTCGATCGGTCCCTGCTTCTCCAGCATGACATCGTCAAAGACCATGACAGCTCTCTCTTCAGGGTTCAGGTCCTCAACGGGATGATGTCTTCGGCTGAGCTATGGCAGGAGGCAATATTTTGCCCCGCAACCTCCCCGACAGACTCGGCCCAATCCTGGAGGAACTGGTACTTGTCCTGTCCCAAAGACTTCGAATACAGGTGCAGTCGGTCATAGTTTAGGTAGCCCGGCTTCAGTAGTAGGTTGAGCATCATGTTTGTTTTTCCGCACCCCGATGGCCCGCACACAACACAACGAACGGTGTCCGGCAGCAGCCAGTGGTGGTGGTGGCGGGCTTTGTCCTCAGGTCGAAGTTGGTTATCTCCATTTTAAATATATACATATTTGCAATATCTTCAATATGTATTGCCTGCGCTGTAAGAAGCAGACTCCTACGCTGGAGAAGTCGGAGGTTGTGCTGAAAAATCGTCGAATAACCAGACGCGGCCTCTGTGAAGTTTGTGGTGCTAAGAAGAGCCAGATTGTTGGTATGGGGCTCCTCAACAAAGCACTGAATATGTTGCCTTTGCCTGAGCTGCACATGAGGCTGCCTGAGGGCGTCAGCTCTGAGGATGTTCCTGGAGGCTCGTTCCAGAATACAGGGAAATATAGCTACTGCGGCCCTTTCACTAAACTAGATAAGCGGATGGCCCAAGGCTATGAGGGGGTCAACACACTCGACCGCGCCTGCAAGGCTCACGACATTGCTTATGCGGCTCATAGCGATACAGCTAACCGCAACGTTGCTGATGATGTCCTAGCCGCGGCGGCTGAAAATATTGCAGCATCTGCCCCCGACTGGGAGAGTCGCGATGCCCGCATAGTCTCGGCCCTGATGTCGGCCAAGAGCCGCTTTGGTATGGGTGCGCCCTCGTTTTGAATATATAGACATCTGTAGTATATCAATATGTATTGTTTTCGGTGTAAGAGACAGACCCCCACTAAGGGTGGGACGATTAGCAGGATGAAGAATGGGCGGTCGGTTAAGCGTGGCACCTGCATTGTGTGTGGTGGAAGGAAGAGTCAGATTGTTAGTGGGAAAGGAATCATCTTTGGGCCCAAGTCTCCAATCAAGGACATCCCCGTCTTGGGCTCCCTCTTGGGATGGTTGTTATAGAGATATGTGATATGGTCTTACAATAATGGAGCGTGTTTACTACAGCCCGCAAGGTTATTGGAAAGGACATTCAGCTGTGAAAAAGTTGGCTGCTGCGGCTAAGGTCAGTGAGACTGAGGCTAGAGAGTGGCTTCAGAAGCAAGCTATCTGGCAAATCTACCTGCCGCGGCCTCGCTATATTCCACGACCCCACATCGCCGAGTCCACACCGAATGCAGTCCATCAAGCAGATCTTTGTTTCTCCCACATGATCGCGTTGGTTCTGGCCGCGCGGCCAGGACCTATAGGTATGCCTTGACGGTGGTCGATGTTGCCTCACGCTATAAGGAGGCTGAGCCGCTAACAGACAAGAGTAGCGACGCGGGTCGCATCAGCGCTTGGACGAATCTATAAACGCGGGCCGCTCAGGTGGCCTAATCTTTTGCAGATTGACCCCGGGCGGGAGTTTATGGGTGCTGTCAGTCAGCTGGTGGCTAAGCATAAGACACAGGTACGTCGTGGGCAGGCTGGGAACCATCGTCAGCAGGCCATTGTCGAGCGGTTCAATCGCACTCTGGCAGAGAGACTGTTCGGGGCCCAATATGCCCAGGAGTTGTTGCTCGCTGCCCGAGGCTCGGATGAACGGTCGGTCGAATGGGTGAGAGCTCTGCCCCAGGTAGTCGCTGCGATCAATAATGAGGTGACGCGTTTGACTGGTAGGAAGCCGGCTGAGGCAATTAAGGATTCGTCCGTCTCCCACGCTCCAGCCGCGCCAGCCCGCCGCGCTATCGGGCGTAAGGAACCGGTGATTCCAGCCGACTCGCAGGTCAGGTATCTCTATTCGGCGGGCGAGCTTGAAGGGGGCCTGCGTCGGGCCACTGATCCTACATGGTCGCTGACCTTGCACAGGATTAGTCATATCACCCAGCAAGAGGGACAGCCCACTCTTTACTACCTAGTGGATGGGCCGGCTCGTGGTTTTGTGCGCGAGGAGCTGCTCATTGCTCCTCCAGACACACAGCTACCCCCTAGCCAGGATTCTAGGAAACCGTAGGCCCTAGTGTTGATACCATCAGCACAAATCCACTTTTTCGTGTCCATGGGGCTCAGAGATGTTTTGTTCATCTCATAAACTCCTATCTGGTGGCCCTTGCTTCGGATGGCAACCTGTGTGTGTTTGTATTCACGCTGGCTGAACAGACTGTCCTTGTAGTGTTCGTGTCTGAGGTCCTTCTTCACAACTGTCCGAGCCACTCCTTTAGCTTTCTTGATGTTGGTGGCCTCCTCTAGGATTGAGTACATCTTTGGTCTGAGACCGACGAACTCGGCTATCGAACGACCATTGCACTCGTCTTTGAATTTGCCGACCACCTTTTTATTCGCTGTCGAATGGTTGGGGTGGTCACGTGGATAATCAGAGAAGTCGTACCAGTCAGGGTGGGCCTTCATGTCTGCGTACACATCCTCAGTCTCCACGTGAAGTAGAAGGGAGTCAGTATCTGTGTAGCAGAGCTGGAGTCTTTTACCGTATTGGGGTTTAAGCCGGTTGTACCAGAAGTCGTACATGAGATGTTTGGATAGGTCCAGGATGGCCTGCTCACAATAGACGGGTTTATTCAGCTGGACCTTGTTCTTGATGCTGTGCACCGCCACCAGTCCACCGTTGAAGATTCTACACGATTCGTAGTTGGGGCTGGCGATTAATTTTCGGAGTCGATCAGTCTCGGCGCCTCTGACAAGGTTGACTCTGATACGCTTGCGAACATTCTCCATACTCTTCCCAAAGACGGCATTGTTCATCAGCTTGAAGAAGTCCTTCTCAAATTCCGATTTGGCTTGGGCTCGTAGAGAGGTGTTCATCTCTATGTAGGGCTTCATCCATTGGGACTGATTGAACTTGATGGCTCGGTGGATCTGGGTGACCTCTAGACCGAGGCTGTGATAGAGTTTGAGATTGCGGTAGTGGACGACGTATCGCTCCTTGTTGTGGAGGTGAGGTACCAGCTTTGTTTGCTCCGTGAACTTACCCCCAAGTTTGTTCTGGAGCTCGCGCTGATAGCTGCTCAACCAGGCCTCTGGGACGGTCATGGTTTCTGGAGCTAGTGGATAGTCGCTGTGGGCTTCATGTAGATGTGCTGGGTACTTCATGTCAACCTCAACAAGCCATCCCTCTGGGGCGTTGTCGTTGTCCTCGAGAGTTGGATTGGCCCATTGGAACCCGCCGGTGGGGAGGTATTCCATCATGGCCCATCCATACAGGTTATTTGCATCGAGGTACATGATCCATGAATTGGGTGTTGTGGGGTCATAGTCTGAAGTCTTGGGGTTGTTGGCCTTAGCATACCTCTTGGAGACCATGGCCACACCCCCTCGGAGACCCTTCTCAAAGAGGAGGTGCATATCCAAGTCGGTTAGGAGCTCGAGTTGCACCTTCGTCTTTTTTAGGAGTGCGTCCATGCCAGGCCGGGTGCACTGATGTAGTGGGCTGGGTCGAGCTGATATACCTCCATACAGGTGTCTCGGAATGCCTCGAACATATCAGCCAACAGACCGACGTCTGTTTTCAGGTATAGGTCATGGTAGCCTCCGAGTGTTTTGCAATCGAGCTCCTGCCACACTTTCTGGGCGTGGGCATAATCAGAGTCACTGATTCCTTCTCGGGTGAGCTTGCTGTAGAATGCCTCTTTGGGTGGTAGGGCGGTCCTCGGCAAAGCGCTCAAAGCTGTCCATATATTCGTAGGGGTATACACCCTTGCGGAGAAGGAGGTGTGACTGGCTCTGGCTTAGCGTGGTTCTGAACTTGCTCATTAAGACAGCCCAGGGGGTGTGCTTCTCAGTGTTGCACGTCTCACATCTTGAGATTATGTCGTTGCCTCTACGTGTCAGACCCATTGATTTGCCACAATGTGTCAGCTCGCTGAGGTTCCCTACCAGGGTGTCTAGAGAGCTATTCATGAACTGTAGGCTGTCAATGAAATGCAGCTGACCGATGGTGAAGGAGGCGTACTTCTCTAGGGTGTTTGGTATGCAGGTGATTGTTGTGTTGTCTACTTGTTTGGTTTGCCATTGGCCGTTTTTCTTCTTCTTGTAGACTGTTCTTTTTCCCCAGTCCAGACGGCCGGCCGCTTGCATGATGATGTGGGAGTCGTATCCTCTGAGGTTGTGAAAGACTACAGGTATCCTCAGCTTGTCTCTATTGATGCGCCATGCCAGATTACAGACATTGTGGGCTGCACCCCGGTATTTGCCTGTAATATGGCAGTGGTCTCTCACCTTGTCCTCCTCCAGCGGCTCTTTACAGATGTGGCAGGTGGTGGCGGAGGCAAAGTCTTCACGGTCTTTTTGCCCCAGCACCATCAGAGCCGGCCGCTGTAACTTGTGGTGGATGGCGGCCTGCTCTTGTCCCAAGCGTTTGAGGAATTCATCGGCAGCATCCTCCCCCCGATATATGACAGGGTTTGTGGTGAGGCCGTCGCAGCGTACAATGGTGTAGCCGAAGCCACAGGGGGGCTGCTGGGCCAGTTGTCGTGTGCTGCTCTGGCTTGGATCCATTGCCGCACCATGTACTGGAACGTTCAAGGTCTCAAAGTCTGCGTATATGATGTATGGCGCCCTCATCTGTTTCTGGAGGGATTTGAAATTCATCTTTCCCTCTTTAGGCATGACATTCACCTGACAGGCTGTGTTGATGCCTTGACAGAGTGGCACATGTTGGTCCAAGGTTTCCTGAGAGGAGTGTACATGGAGACAGTTGAGACATGGATACTTCTTACCCTTGTGTTTGCTGTTTCCATATAGAAGCCGCCCCACATCCTTGACCCAGACATAGTGTCTATTCTCATCCTTGCGTAGGAGCATGAGGTTGATTTGGGTGCGCTGGAGTTTGTTGGTTCGGAGTATGGTCGGTCCTTCTTTCCACCCAAAGACCCGGATGGCTATGGTAGGATTCTGTTTTTCAAACTTAGCAATGCTGGTCAGCTGCACTGGGAACTCGATTCCTTCAAAGTTTAGCTCTCCCAGGTGGGCGCTATAATTGTTGAGCCTATCAGGATGCTCTCCATGTGCTACTGGGTAGAGCGCTGAGAGTATGGCCCATTCAAAGCAGCGGTTGTCCTCATTCTTCACATTCACAACACTGCGTGGTGGGATGAAGCTGGGGGTCGCGAAGTAGCTAGAGCCTCGGAATGGTTGGTATTTTGCGATGTAGAGGTCGAGCTGCACACATGCATCATAGTTCCAATCCGAACCCTGTTCAGTGAAGCACTCACTGTCTGCATATATCTTAGCAACGGCGTGGTTATATATCTCTTCAAATTCCCCCACATTTAGCATTTCATGGTTCCTGCTTCCGTGGGCTGCTATTGCTGTGATCAGTTCGCCTTCCGGTGTGGTGCGATAATATCTTAGGTAGAGATACAGCTGTATTTTAATACCACCATAATCCCCCAACCCTTTTACTGCCAAGGCTTTGATGGCGGGCTCCATCGAAAACATAAATTTTTCAGGTTCATCATAGTCGCTACCTTCTGGGACACTTGCTTCATATTTTCTCAGGTTCCCCTCAATCTCCCTGACGAGTTTCAGTTTAGGTGCGTTGCGTATGGATGCAGCCAACATCTCATCCACTTCATCTCGCACACTATCAGCTCGGGCAAGGAACTCTGCTTCGAGGCCGGCGTGGCGTTGAGCACGCTGCCGGGCGCGGTGTCGTCGCTCGGCGACGATCGCGGCTCGGTCCGCGGCGGTGCCGTGTACAAATCTCAGAGCGGTGGGTAATCCCTGCTTCAAGTCGTGCCCCTTGTAGGTTGGGGTTCTTCTCGAGCAGGGAGGCCCTAGCCATCTCACGCGCTCTGGATATTTCCCCCTCAAGAACAGCCTTCCTCCTCCCACTGTATGGCATGCCATACTCGCGGGCTTGCTGTTTCAGTTGAACCAGCGTAGGCATGGCTAAATACACAGATCTGTCAGTCTCTAACAAGCTGGTGTGTAAGTACACTGATGACTTCACCTCTCTCTAATTGAAAGTTCAATCCACTATAATCTTAGCAATTCGACGAATCTCTGCATTATAGTCCTTTACATTCTCTTCGTACCAGATTCGGTGATACTCCTTGTCATATCCACATTCTTTGCATAGTTCTAGGAGGTTGTTGACCCCCTTCCCACATTTCCGACATGGTTTAATAAATGAACCCTTCCGTATTAGCACTGCATGGACTTTGCAGTAGTCCCTCATACAGCTTCGATTGCAGGGCTCCGTGGAATGTAGCCGTAGCCACTTACAGTTGTTCTTCGCGGTGCGCATCTTGGTATGTCTGCGGATGATACCCTCTAAATCGACGGCACGGTCGCCTGTAGGCGACCCGTGTGTGCGCTCCGGGACGGTTCACCGCTTGGTGTGCGCCCCGGGGCCTAGGGGGGCGGGGCCCCGGGGTTTGGATCCCTAGGGGGCTGTTGTTTTGGCGATCCTGTGGTGCCCCGACCCTTTTGGCCCCAAAGCCCCCTTAGACATCTACTCGATGTCTTCTCTAAAGAGTCTGTGACGCCAGGCCGGCAATAGAATTAATTAACTAACATCTGACATGTTAACAAACTAACCATTTCTTCTTAGCCCTGAATCACCTTCATTCTTCCGTTATTCTGTCCATCATTTCTGACGCTGTTCGATCAATCTGTCTAGGTTTATCAGGCTCTCAGTCAATGGCGACATGCTCTTCCATCAAGCCACTGTTAGCCACCACTTCATCCTTATAATAACCACTTTGCCATGTCTAATCTTAGAACATACTTTGTCCTTGTCAACTCCATCAAAAAGCCCTTTCTTGTTGTTCCCCTACGTCAGAGTGACGACTTCCCGTTTATTCTAGTCTCCTAGATATCCGTAAGCTTTTGGGCTTCAGGATTCTCTACCTATTATTAATGACGTCAACCGCGGGCATCTGCCTCGTGGCATTACGCCCCCCTCACCTTTAAAATGATCTCATCATTTTACCAGACCATAATGAATAAATCTGCCAATAATCATGCAGACGAAATATGTTAAAAGCTATGCTAAGTACAACTGCATGGTTCCCTATGTATCCTACACAAAATATAAAAAAAAAATTATTATTGACGGGCATGCCCACCTGTCTACAATCATACGGTAGACGTCATGTAGTCAGCCCATGGGGAGGCTGTACTAACTAAATATACAAATCTATATAATTTAGTCCCTCATTTGACCATATGGCCAAGCGTCCTAACTCAAGCTAAACTTGAGTAGGGGACGTGTTTGATTCATAGGTACCAAGCTGTCCGTCCTGGTGCTTGCTTTATAACTCTCGCTGTAATATATATCCCTTGCTATGATCTTTTCCGTATAGGTGAGGTCCTTTGCCTTGAATGTGGCCGTAGCGGTACTCCGTCATAATTGTAATCCTATGTTGCATCTGTTGACTCTCAACAATGTCTTGGCAATCCATGGCAAAATTAACATGTGGCATACTCTTCGCCTGTGAGCTAACAGCGAACATAATATCTTCAATTAGTAAATTCTAATACTAATAAATTCATTCAATTATGTGAACAACATTGAATGACGATAAAACATTATCTAAATCAAACTAACTACTATAATAATTCATAGTATCTCAATATCATCATGCTAATAATTAATTATCACTCTACATAAGTGTTTATATTAATAATAAATAGTTAATATAACCAACATAATAGTGTTTTCATGTGTAGCTAAGTCTTAATGAATTGTTAATCACATCACAGTGATCATCACAATTATATCTAACTATCAAAGTTCAACATAAATGTCACCGAATCGTCATCAACGCGATTTCGATCTATGTTGATCTGGACCAGTTCAACGTCCATATCATATAGTAGGAAATATTATAATCATCGACTCGATCTAGTGAACACGATGACTGGCTTCATAATGTCTCTGCCAATAAACGAAAAATTGACAACATATGTATATACCTGATAATATTATGCAAATACTTTGTTGTTTGTTATGTAAATTGTTATCGAATCAGGTGCATTCAAATATATTCAATCAGCCTAACTAATATATAACTAACGTAGATAAACATTCAGAAATTGAACTGATTCCAAAGATTAAGACGATTAAGGACATCTTTAAGAATATTCTCATTGATTAGAATTTTTCAGATCTTAATATTTTGCGAAGAATCATACCTATTAAAGATTCAAGACCTCTAAAAATTAAATCAGAAATATAATATACTATTTTGATTCAACAAGAATAAATATTTAAATCAAATAATTTATTAAGTTCTCAAATAAAGATATAGGTATGAACCATTATCCGACGAATAGAGAACTGAAATATTTTTCACACAACTGAGTGTAGAGATATGAGATAGTGTGAACACCTCTGAAAAGTATAGATCTATATCAGTGACACCTGGCATAACTAAGTAATAAGACCTAAGGCCCTAATGTGTCTGTAGTGTATTATGTGTTGATATGAACCTAACACTTTCACATTCATCCCATTTTACTTTTCTTTATTCTTTTCTTTTATTCTTCCTTTCATTCATTTTCTTTCTTTCTTTCTTTGTTTCAAACCTATAGAATCTCTCTTCTGCACGCATGCCAATATTTGTACATTGTAACTTTGTTGATTGGAACAATGTCATTGTTTTCAGTCTTGTGTATCCTCTGTAATGCATACGTTGTAATGAAGTATGTTTGGTAAATCTGTACCAGAAGTAAGACAAGTAACTATAACTACAGTAAATAAATACAAGTGTAGTTTGTCGTTTGTAGTGTTCTCTGCATTTACCTATCAAGTTCGTAACGTACATCTTTACCTGTATGCCACAGTTTATAACTTTTGTTTTAATTTGCGTACAAATGTTTGTAGTGTATTTCTTGGTTTCTATCAGTTTCTTTCTGGATTGTGTGTAGCTTCTTTTAACTTGTGAATGGATAGTTGTAATGCCGCAAGTAATGTATGTTTTCAATTGTGCGTACATGTTTGTGACATACTTTTTAACTTCAGCGTGCATATGTGTGATGCATCTCCTGACTTCTGTTTGTACGTTTGTGATACACTTTGTGACTTCTGCGCGTATGTATGTAATACATTTCTTGCCTTTTGTGTGTATATTTGTGCTACACTTCTTGCCTTCTGTATGCATGTCCGCGATATGTCTTTTTGTTCGTAAGAAACCGTTTGTACAATGTTTCTTGAGCTGTGCGTATATGTATGCACTGTTGCTAATAGCATATATTTTTGTACGAAAATACACATTTATGACAACATATTCAACCTGTGTCATGGTTGACTTCGCTAAAGTTATGATCTGAGCAATCATTATTGTTATTAAATTCCATTGCCGTTGTTTAGGCAACACTTTAGTATGTTGTCTCTGTTGTTTGTACTGAGTGCGTGTAACCTTTACTCTCTTTTTAGGATGTTTTAGAAAAATGTCATGTAACGACAAATAATCTCGTTTGCTTTGTTTCTGATCCTTATTTATGTTCTCGGACGTAGAATCAATTGATGAAGAATGTTTGTTTATCTCTTGATTATCCATGTGAACACCACTCTTGTCTGTTGCGTTATCACACATTTTAGTTATATCGTTTTCGTTACCAGTTGGTCTAACCTTGTTTTAATTGTGTGTTTTCTTCTTCTTTATTTTCTTCTTCTTCATGCGTCGTTTGAGTTTGGGTACTTGCGAGTGTCTCGTCAGGTTTGCGTTCGACGGTTACATTCTGAACGAAATCTTTGGCATTTGGGATATTACCCACTATTAACCCAACACCGGGGTTTGGTAATATAGCAGCACATACTTTACCTTTGTAATATGGGCAATCAATCATGACCCATGCGGTTTTGTATGTTTCTATGGTACCCCCAAACGTTCTGCACCCAATACTATTGCCTGTATAATCACCTTTGTTTATTAGCTTGTGATCGACTCCCACAATAACTGAAGAAGTATCTCTAATACAGGTCGTAGATATACCATTGACCCATGCTTGTCGAGTATTAAGTGAGTCTTGTATCTTTTCGTCATCGTCGATGATGAACATTGTGTTAGTTTCAAATATTTGTCCTTGTTTCCTTTTTTGCTCCTTTACCAATTTTTCTAATTTTTCAGTTTTCTGTATTGCATAATTCCTGAGCTCTGAACCGGTCAAACCATTCTTCTTCCCTAATTTCATGTATTCTTGAAATACCGACAACATCTTGTCCTACCTGCGCAATAACTTAACTAGCTGAAATATGAAGAGATGTGCAAAAATGTAAAGGAAATCGACAATATGGAAGTACGTTCAATCAAGAGTAAACAATATAACAAATGTTGAACCAACTGTCAACTTTAACTCAACAATAACTCAACAATAGAACTTTAGCAATCTTAATGCGATAGAATTGTCTTAAGTGTTACTCTATGTAAATACTAGAAAATAGTAATAAAAATATATTCCGTATAAAGAATATTATAACAACAGACAAGTAACAGTTATGAGAAAACAAGTGACAAGTGATGTAAATAGATATCTACTCTTATAAAAGAATACTACTGACTATTGATATATTATGTCTGCACTTGATCAAACAACAATCAACATAACCATCAACAATCATACTGGCCTTAATTCCCTGTGTGTTGACGGTACATGTAGACCAAGAAATATTGACGTGGGTCTAATATCCGACCAATGGTGGCTTAATGCCGTTTGTGTATGTGAAGGTAAGTATCCGTCCTTTGATAGCCTGCGTGAAGTGTGTTGCTTTTCTAGAACGTGAGGCAGTGAACCGTACTGAATATATGGTTACGGTATATAAATGTGACGTCCGTAGCCCCGTGCTCACTGCTTAAGGTATAGACCTTCCGATGAACCTTGATTTGCCCCGTTCATCTGGTGGTGTGGTGTCCAACAACTCTTCATGTCAATTTTCTGAGTAAAGTGGTGTAAATGTAGAACTTTGAGTTACCACAGCCTTAATGATATAAGTCCTGGCTGAATGGTTAACGTGGGTATCTGATTGTATGGTACCCGCAGTGACTGCATGCAGGTGCGTATGTAAAATCCAGAATAAAGTTGCCACGATAATGAAATGGTATCGTGGGAAGACTACATGTACTAATGTTCAAGAGTTGTGCAGTGTTCTGTGTCAACTGCTTGTCTAATTTGCCGTGTCGGAATCTTGGTGATGACGTGTATCCCTGTATTCTGTCCGATATGCGTAAGTATATGTTGAAGTTTCACGTGTAGAGTAGAGTAAACAATGACGTGGTACTGTGACAAGTTCAATGTTCGTATCTGATAGTAGGCCTAATGCTCTTCCAGTGAGGATCACTGTTGACAAATACTCGCATCTTGGTGTACTGTGTCTCTATCTTCTTAATATTCGTGTAGAAAAAATGTTCACAGTATGTATACTAGCGACTGTCTGATCCCGAAGTATGATGACTGATGTGTGAAGTGTTATAATCTATCCCAGGTAATATGTGCTACCCGTGAAGTGTAGTGACTTCAGATTCCAGTATTCCATGTCCAACTGTGTCACGATGTCCTCTTGATATCGATAGTGATAGACATATTGAAACGTTCGTGAGAACTCGGAGTTGCCAAATTGGATAATAGTCCTATCCCGTTAATGTGAAGATAATATCAGAGTCCATCATAGTAATATGTCATATCAGCTACACAGTGTGCCGGAACACACTAGAGATATAACTATAAACTAGCATCTTGTCGAGACGCATGCCAAGCAGCGACTGTTCCTCGTGTAGCCAATGTCCAGACGACAAGGTACCGGTAGATAAAATAATGTCATCGTGTGTCGTTGACTGACTGCTGTGTATAATAAAGTAATGATGTTCAAGCGTCCAGCATGACTGACTGCTGTGTATAATAAAGTAATGATGTTCAAGCGTCCAGCATGACTGACTGCTGTGTATAATAAAGTAATGATGTTCAAGCGTCCAGCATGACTGACTGCTGTGTATAATAAAGCAATGATGTTCAAGCGTCCAGCATGACTGACTGCTGTGTATAATAAAGCAATGATGTTCAAGCGTCCAGCATGACTGACTGCTGTGTATAATAAAGCAATGATGTTCAAGCGTCCAGCATGACTGACTGCTGTGTATAATAAAGCAATGATGTTCAAGCGTCAGCATGACTGACTGCTGTGTATAATAAAACAATGATGTTCAAGCGTCCAGCATGACTGCTGTTGTATAATAAAGTAATGATGTTCAAGCGTCCAGCATGACTGACTGCTGTGTATAATAAAGCAATGATGTTCAGCGTCCAGCATGACTGACTGTGTGTATAAATAAGCAATGATGTTCAAGCGTCCCAGCATGACTGACTGCGTGTGTATAATAACGCAATGATGTTCAAGCGTCCAGCATGACTGACTGCTGTGTATAATAAAGCTAATGATGTTCAAGCGTCCAGCATGACTGACTGCTGTGTATAATAAAGTAATGATGTTCAAGCGTCCAGCATGACTGACTGCTGTGTATAATAAAGTAATGATGTTCAAGCGTCCAGCATGACTGACTGCTGTGTATAATAAAGTAATGATGTTCAAGCGTCCAGCATGACTGACTGCTGTGTATAATAAAGCAATGATGTTCAAGCGTCCAGCATGACTGACTGCTGTGTATAATAAAGTAATGATGTTCAAGCGTCCAGCATGACTGACTGCTGTGTATAATAAAGCAATGATGTTCAAGCGTCCAGCATAATGTTCAACTGAAGACTCAATGTGGACTATGCTAGATCTCAACACAGGTCGAAGTCAGTTCCGATGAAATCATAACCATAAGCACTTGTGATACGTCTATGACAAGAAGACATTTCGGAGACCATTATACTGTGTATAAAATGTACTTACTGCCGATCTGCCACTGAATATTCCTCACATTAACATGAAGAAAAGATCGTTTGCAATTGTGGACATTAAATTTTCCATTGTTCAACGTCTGCTTTACTCTGCGGCTTCCGGTTTCCTGTTCAGTATTCTATGGTGCGCACAATTGATAACGGTTGTGCAGCTTTCTCGACCTGCAACTGTCTACATTTAAATGTGGTAGTCATTTCTTTCTTACAAACCCGTTCTCTTCTCGTCCACAAATATGTAAAGACATCCTATATTTGTACTCCTGGAGTTAAGATGTTATGGCGTAAGTATTTCGTGGCCAGAAAAGTGGTTAGAAAAGTGGCTATAAAAGTGGTCAATCGGATCCAAAAATTCCCGGAATCGAGTCTCCACGTGCCTCAATGCTGCTGACTCCCTTATCAAGCCTTATCGCTATCCCGCTGCTTAATATATCTGAATCAACAGTGAGTCAATCTCACGGCTCAACTGATCAAAAGCAAATAATCATAAATGAATTGGAGCCGAACGGGTAACGAATGATAAATGAATTCTCGCACTGAAGATCAGAAATTACAGCTGCTTTATTTTCACAGCTGATAAGTTACAGTTACACAATGTCGATGTCTTCTCTAAAGAGCCTGTGACGCCAGGCCGGCAATAGAATTAATTAACTAACATCTGACATGTTAACATACTAACCATTTCTTCTTAGCCCTGAATCACCTTCATTCTTCCGTTATTCTGTCCATCATTTCTTGTTTATTTCTAGTCTCCTAGATATCCGTAAGCTTTTGGGCTTCAGGATTCTCTACCTATTATTACTGACGTCAACCGCGGGCATCTGCCTCGTGGCAATCGGGACGGGGGAACACACAGTTAGAACTCTTTGATGTACGACGAGTGGTGAACGCGGGAACCAGCGGAGGAACGGGAGGGAGCGGGCAACTAACGACTACGTGACTTCACAGACTTTTGATTTGGAAAATTACGGCAAATTTGATTGTGGATCAAAAACCACGGAGAATTGGACACTGAATATAAATAGTTGGAAACTTGGTTTTGTAGTTAGTGTGTGCTCCCAGACTGGGCGGAGATTAGCTATGTGTCCGTATTTCGGAAAGAAATATACGTCCCTTATTGTTTAAAGGCGATGGGATATGAGCACATCTGCGTTTGTGTATTTCGATTCAGGGACTAGCATGGATTATATAAGGTTTCACGTATACTCCTGAGATGCTCAGAAAAGACTAAAGACATTAAAGTCACCTGTGCAGTGAAAGTTTTCACTAGAGCAACTTCAACATAGCCATTCACTAATAGTGGGCTGACATAACGAATCGCAAATAACTAGTTTTTGAAAACCATTGAAAGGACTTTCATGATATAAAAGCCGAGCGAAATAGTCTAAATATATTTTTATTGGGTACTCACCTAAAAGAAACATTGCAGAACTCCAGAACAGTTTACATGTATTCAAAAAAAAAAAAAAAACGGTTAACTACCTGTAGACATTGGTGATGTGTTTTCACGGATGGATTCTACTAATGTAAAAAGAAGAGGAAAACTCTGTCTGTGAACAGTTTTTTCAATAACGGATTACCTCCAGACTCAAGTGGAACGGAGCATCCAGGGTGAGAGCTGTCCAATATATTTGTGTGATGTCTTGTGGCTTGGCCGTATGACGATGAGAGATCCGATACGAAGCAGAGACATTCAGAGTCCTATCTTGCACTCACAATAGAAGACACTACAAATTACATATACACATTCAATACATACAACTGGCATAGTTTTCAACAATAAATATTTTATTAATTTTGGAGGAAACTTGTCAGGGTATGTTATGAAGGAATTAGAGAGAGAGAGAGAGAGAGAGAGAGAGAGAGAGAGAGAGAGAGAGAGAGAGAGAGAGAGAGAGAGAGAGAGAGAGAGAGAGAGAATAGAAGACAGAACGGAGGAGTGTAGACAAAAGTCTGTCAATATTCCCAAGTATAAGGATCTTAAAGGTGTGCTTGTTGATTCCACTTTCCTCCCGGGACGACAAGCGACATTAAATGGTGGAGCAGCGCAGTATTACATAATACCCACATTAACTGGAGTGCAAGCAGGGTACCTGCCCAGCTTGGTACATGCATAGCGGGGCATATGCATAGCGGGGTACAGGCATATTGGTACCTACATATTGGGATATACATATGAGTATACATATTGATGATTTTTAATGGAAGGAAGTCCATGGGATATATGGTGCCATTACATTTATGTTAGAGACATTACATTAATGTTGGGGACCTTATAGTGAGAAAGAGCCAGACAGGATGAATGTGGATAGGTGTTAAGACACATTACCTATTTGTGCACACTTGTACAAGTCTACATAAGTCTTTGTCCTAAATCTCCTCTTGTGGCTGAGAGAGTGTTGTGGTGTACTGTGTAGTGTCATAGATAAGATATATATATATATTGATCTAGGAACCAACATCACAGCATTCGGGACATTCCCATAAGCGCTCCGTCTCCATCCTCAGCAACCAGCGAAGAGTTCCAACACTAATAGTTCCAGTAGCAATCTGATTATATGTCCGTCTCGCCTTTCCTCTGGCGTCGGCCAGATCCCCTCGTCACTCCTCGCTGCCTCATTCTAACCAGACTATGGTGATCCATTTGCTCCTCCGAGGTGTACACGTGCTCCCACAAGGCCGCAACCACATCTGCCTTGTCATGCATCAATACTCCACCAAGTTCTGCCGAGCCAGCCAATCTGTCCACCTGTTCATTCCCCAGCACACCGGCTATTATATATATATTTAAGTTAGATAGTTAGTAAGTACTTACTGTCTTAAGGGTCTTTACGCAATCTGCTTGACTTACCTTCTGTAACTATGGCCACTCCTAAACTAACGACGGCGGAACTTAGGGCCAACGGGGAAGAAATTGGTTTATCTGGCTCGGCCCTAACCGAGTACGTACATGAGAGGGAGAGGGAAAATCGCCAAGCAGAAAGGAAAGAGCAAAAGACCGAGTTGGAATTGAAAAAGATGGAGATGGAGAACAAGAGATTGGAAAAGAAAAGGGGG
>JACEFZ010023774.1:0-31254 GCA_014155875.1 Cepaea nemoralis
CAACCCGGGGCCCCGACCTGTGAACATATCAGTAGTAAAACCTGCATATTTATTGCCTAATTGGGAAATCCGGCTAGCCTATCGTCTCGGTGGGAGAGGGAAAGAGAAGAGACATGTTTTTGAACCTCCATTAGGGCGGGGATTTTAAATCAAGATTGACCAGGAAGTAAAGACATCCCCCGCGATATTGATCACGTCAGCAATCGAGTGTCGCCACACGAGACCAGCACCGTATAACCAGTATCTTCCAAGAAAGGATCATTTTGTCTTCTTTCGTTCACTTGAAATATGTCTATAACTGCAATGTTGTCTCGTGTATGAATTGAACTGTCTTTTTTAGTTCGCTCAGTGGTCCATAGAGTTTATCTTCCACTGTCGTCTCTCCAGGCCAGAAGGTTTGCCTGGATATGTTGTAATTTGGGCAGTCTTTGAGTATGTGCTCTGCTGTCTGCGACGCCAATCCACATGTGCACATGGCTGATTCCCCAATCTTGAATTTTGTATACATGTGGTTGCGTAATCTATTGTGTCCTGTTCTGAGGCGCAGAATAATGACTTGTTCTGGTCTGTCCGTACCATAGTAATCGTCTTGAGCAGGTTTTGGTGGCTTTCTGACTGATTTGATAATTCTTTTCTTTTTGTGGTATATAACGGGCACATCAGGCTGTTCTTCTTTGGCTCCTTCCTTAGCCAATCGATCAACTCTGTCATTTCCGGGTACTCCACAAAGGGATGGTATCCACTGTATGGTGACCTTATGCTGACTGCTAAGTTCAGAAAGTAGTTCCTTAGTACTGGAATTTCCCAGACAGTAGCGCCCCGAGTACTGATTTTGCGTCAATTTTTTCTGTTCTGTATGGTCCATTTACTACTAGTACAAGTATATTTTAAACCCCCAATTAATGTCCGTATTATACTAGTTCATTAATAAACATACTTGTATTGTTTGGCGCTTATAGAAGTAGAAACTAGAGGACGCACTAGACAACATGATACTTGAAAGCTGTTGTACCGACCGGGATTCGAACCTATTAACTCCACATGACCCGAGCGTCTCGCTGCAGGAACGAGTGTACTTCTACGTATGACCACCTAGGACCCATGAAAAGGTGTCCTTAGCCAGGTCTATCATCCACATGAACCCGCAACTGGGGAATAGGGGCAGAATTCGTATGTAACCACTGAAATAGCACCATACGTCTCATAATGTTTACACACAGATTTTTTTCATGAGAGATTGACTGTGAGCGTGACAGACAGAAACTAGCATAGATCAGCATTTGACACCTGCGCACACACATCGGACCGTAGTGCCGTGTCCAGTAATATTAACGAATATTTAAAGAAGAGATATGATGGATCGGTTCCAGGGTTATACGCGTGTTACACAAAAATATCACTACGACGCATGACCAACTGGTACACTTGTTCATGCAGCGGGTGTGTGTGCGCGTTGTTTCGTTGGTTCGTTCATTCGTTCGTTCTTTCATTCGTTCAATGATTACCGGGGCTCTTTCCTGGTGGACAAACAAGAGCACTGGTTCCGAGAATATATAGCCAGCTTCTGTGTCACCATCTTGAAGTGGTAGAGGAACCAGCCTGTTCCAGTACACTAAATAGCCATGCCGACGGTACCGTAGGTACAGGTAGGGTATCCAGTTGCCAACTGGTCAAGTTAAAGGGACGCTGCATTGTAAGTTGACGGGCAGTCAAATATACGTAGAAATAGGATGCACTGTCTTACATGCGTGTCTAAATGCAATTAACACTCGCTGTATGATGGCGTCACACGAATTTAAAAATATAAAAATAAATATTCCGAACATATTGGCAAAGACGCCGCGAGGGGTCTTCAAAACTGAGGAACTGAGCATCAACAATTAATGTGGCTTGCAATCTCGCAGTGCCCAATGTATTTGGACCTCGGCATGCTTCGTCACAGCGGTGATCGTGGTTGAATCTCCCTCTGTTATCCAGACTATTCTATAGATGGGCTTCATTGACTGTGTGTTGGTCGCTTGGTGGTCAATCCTCTCGTAGACTGAGTTTAAACTCTTCCCAATACATTGGCGTTCGAGTCGTATGAGTCCCAAAAAGAGAATACTTCCATCCGAGTGAGGTTGTTATAGAGACATTTCGCCTGCTTCCGTTCTAAAGTGGCATCTTTACCGAGATGGTGTTGCACAAACGTCCTTCCCCTCTCCACGCTCCGAAGCACCCCGGGGCGGGGGGGGATCCTCGGTAATGTAACTAGACGTTTGTGGAGAGGCATATATGGATGCAAAGAAGTCATGATTTATAGGAGCACATATGGTCTCGTAGGATTAAACCTGGATTTGCAATGGCCTCCACAGGTTTAAGTAGTTCATCAAACCCCAATTCCCCCGGGAAGGTTAACCCGGTCAACAAATGCCCGCAGAAGTCGGATCTGTCGGCCTAACGGCGCAAGAACGCAGCTCTGCTGTAAACAGGCACAACGCAGTCACATCCGAAAAAATTACTCCGGATGAACGAAGAAGAAGAAGAAACCCCAATTCACTGTCCAGTTATGATTCATCTGAGCACATATGGACTCGCTAGGATTAAACCTGGATTTGCAATGGCCTCCACAGCTTTAAGTAGTTCATCAATGTCCAATCATGATTCTGTATAACAACATTTGCTTGTATGTTATCTTCAGGACGATGATACCTCGGCTGAAAAGTCAACCCCAGGATGGAGGGCTAGTCGCCTATAATGGAAACAAACTACAGCAAATGGGAACGACAGCCAAGGGAAAAATGTCAGGACAGCAGCAGCAGTAGAAGGGGAACGTAGTGTTGTGGTGGTATTTTGTTCCCCTGACTTATCTTATTTGCTTATGGTGGCTGCTTGTTGTTCCTGTCGTGTTTCTATTTATAAAATCGTAGGTGGGGCATATCAGCGGGGTCTGGATACGGAAGTAAAAAAAACCCATCACACAGTGCCATCTCCGCACTGTAGATCGGCTGCAATGAGTTTTCGACACTTTTTAATCCTGCGTCATCACTATGCAGGCATGCCTGTTTTTTTAATCCCCCTTTAGTTCCTACCCCCATTCAGGTTGTCTTTTTGCCTACCCTTTCCTTTTCTCCCCTCCCTTCCTCTCCCTCCTCCTCCTCTCCTCTCTCTCCTTTCTCTTCTCTCCCCCCCCCCCCCCCCCCCCCCCCCCCCCCCCCCCCCCCCCCCCCCCCAAACTTATCCCCCCCCCCAAAAAAACCTTTTTTTTTTTCCCCAAAAACCCCCAAACCCCTTTTTTTCTAAATTTCTACTTCTTTCTTGGTTGTACTCGTACCTCCAGGTTAATGAATACATACATTGCCTGGCATATTTCGCTGCATCTCGTCAGGTACATACTGCATATATATATATATATATAGTAAGTAAATAATATTTAAACTGAAACAATTAAAACACATAGTCACGGGTATTGTTCAGATGTGGAACATCTGGTATCCCCAATGTTCCACATTCGAACAATACTTCTAACTATGCGTTTTGATCATGTCAGGTTAATTATTATTCATTTATTCACTTCATATGGTATACAACTCTGCAGTATGTACGGGAAATATACAGCGAAATATGTCAGGCAATAAATGGTGCAACATATTGTTTGTGGCTTGTGTGTTCTGTGTTTAAATTCACTAAGGGCATACTTTGTTTGGAATTAATAAATACCGTTAGAGGAGCAGTCATTGCCAATATCATCATACCCCTGGACACCTCGTGCAAGCATGTCTCTCGTTAAATGGTTCGCATGGAATATCAGAAGTTAGCTGGAAAAGGGGTGGGGGGGGGGGGGGGGACTCACAAAGGCAGTATGGCTCTCTCTCTCTCTCTCTCTCTCTCTCTCTCTCTCTCTCTCTCTCTCTCTCTCTCTCTCTCTCTCCCCCCTCCCCCCGCCACCACAACCACCACCACCCATTAGAAGGAAACGGGGCATTACTCAGGTTAGATAAGCCCCGAGCTGTGGTTTTGCTTTCTGTTGCGTTTCCTTAATGAAGTAATGAAGAGGGTCATTTTAGTTCTGTATTTACGAAACAAAAATACATAAATAAAAGTTCGGCCTCCTTCAACCCGCTTCTTCAGCGTTGGTTATAATTGAAGTCCATTTGTTGTTGTGGATTTTGATTATCTTTCCTTTCTTTGTTCTCTATCGAGTTAGTCCTAACAGGACTGGTTATATTTTCCCTGCGTTTTTGTTTTCTGTTGCCAGTTTCTGATGAAAATGATAGGTATTTCATGGAAATCTCACATTTATTAGAATTTTCTCATTTCATTGTTACTGAATATGCCATATATTTTCAAGATTATTAACCAAAATAAATATGGTTTGATTTGCACTTAGCGTTTTTAACTTCCGCCCGAACCAATGATGAACGATCTATTTAATACTGTTTAGAATGACATAAAGAAGGAAACAGTCTATGTCTCCCAAGGTAAACACCTCTTAATAATAACCTAACAGTTATCTGCCGTAGTTTCCTTAAATATATTCCCGTTTGTATCGATGATTTAGTTATGTACAATTTCTTGTTCTCTTGAATTGATTTTGCTCTGCAAAATCGCATCATGCCCCGCCTTAAACGGTTTCATTTGTTTACCGTACCAGTTCGCACCGCTCGTTTATCTATTAATCATTTCCTTTTCAGGTAGGAAGGCCGGAGCGTGAATTCCCGGCTGCCTGGCTGTAAATTAAAGTAAATCTACCAGTTCCCTTAAATTACCATATTAGTTGTTATTACGTGGATGTGTTATTAGATGTTGTTATAACAGAGAGGACAGTGTAAACGCGAGACTGGCTGAGCGAAAATAATACGCTGCCAGAAACGTGTGAGCCAGATGCAATTTTTCTAGCAATTATACAGTTTTGACTAAGAGAGTTAGTCTCTCGCAGCGTTGTTAACTCTTACATATTGTGATATAAATCTAGGGGCAAACACCTCTGTTAGATATTTGTTAGCGTTAAGGGGTTTAATTGTGTGGGTTAATATTTATACACTTAGTTGATCTTTGAGGTATGATTGAGGGATTGTGTTATGCGTTATATTTCTGTTCGGAGATATTTTAATTTGATAACGACCTATTATTTTACCGCTTTTGTTTCTACTGTCTTAGATGAAACATAAGACATAAACGTAGTGTTTCTACTGGCATATACAGGGAGTTTTTAATGACTGTGCAGAGCTTGAAAATATTGCCGGTCCAAGTTTTATATTTACGTATTATGTTGCATGAACTTTCATTCATTCATTCATTCATTCATTCATTCATTCATTCATTCAGTAGCATGTCCTTTGCAGAACCTCGCTCCCATAACAACCTTCCGGAAAACTCGGTCACAAGCAAGATGTCCCGCGTCAGATACACCCATCTGGAGATCATCCGCCACATCCTGCACCCATCTTCTCTTTGGCCTTCCTCTCTTCCCAGGCATATACCCTTCCATTGTTGTTCTGTCCAAAGTTTCATGATGTTTCAAGTGACCAAAATATTTCAATGTTCTTTGTTTTATCGTTTTTAATAGCCAACCCTCTTCAATATTCAGCTCTTGAAGTATGGATGCGTTTTTTCCCTTTTCTTTACCCAAGATATTCATAGAACCCGTCTATAACATTTATATTCAAAGGCATTTATACGCTGTTCAGCTTGTTTAGTAAGTGTCCGTGTCTCACAGGCGTATGTTGCAATGGGAAAGATGCATGCTCTTAACAATTTAATTTTTGTAGCTCTATCTGTCCCACTCCATAATTTATTCAGGTTTAGTCTTTGAAGAGCAACTGATAGTCATCTTTTAATTTCTTTCATTGTGTCACCATTGTTGGTAATCAGTGACCGAGGATATTCAAAATTCTCCACCACCTCAATCTTTCCTCATTAACACATATTTCTTTCTCCATAGTAGTTTTATCTGTATGCATTATCTTTGTTTTTGCTATGTTAAGATATAAGTTGTGATTTTCACTATTTCTTTCGGTTGAGGATATTAAGTTTTCTATACAATTCTGTGATGTGGATAGCAATACTGTATCATCGGCATATCGAATGGGTGGTATTTCATGACCACCGATATATAGGGCGTCAGGGCATCGTATTGCTCCCTGGTTATATCATCTTTGACATTTCTCATTATATTTTCAGCGTACAGGTTAAACAAATAGGATGACCTGGACATGGGCATGACATGAAATAGGCATGAACTTTACAGATGGCAAATACAAAACTTGGACCGGCATTATTTTCCTGCACTACACAGTCATTAAAAATACACCCTATACCATGACTGGCATAGTCTTATTACTTCTGTCTTAGACTGTACAACACCTGCTTATGTTGCCCTCTATCCCTCATTGTGACATATGCCTTCAACCAACTCTCTAAGCCCACCTTTTTTTAGCTGTCCCATGCAGCTCTGTCCGTGTCCTTCCCATATGGGTCATTTCTATTTTTGCTTCTCTTCTCCGTGAGTTTTTATGTCTTCCTCTGTTTCCTTTGCCCTTTAGGTTACAGACTAAGGCTTTTCTAGTTATACCATCCTGGGGTTTGCTCGATGTATGGTCGATGTACGCCAGAGTTATTTCCCCACCTCTTGGTTCATTGGTGTTTGTCTAGTTCTCTCCGTGAACTCCTCATTAGTGATTCTGTCATATCATTTTATCCCTTCATTTTTGCGCAGGCAGCAGTTAGTAAATGTTTGTAGTTTATGTGTAATCGTTTTCGTTGTTCTCTGTGTTTCTTATCCATACAACACTCGTGATTTAACGTTTGAATTGAATAATCTAAACTTTGTGCTAAGTTTAATTTCATTTGAATTCCACACATTTCCTAGTGCTATAAAAGCTTCTCTAGCCTTCTGTATGGCCAGTCTCCTGGTCTAGGGGTTACACGACTTTCTCCGTAATCCCGTATACTCTCGTGAGTAACGTGACGTGCGCGAGAATTGGTAGCGGTTCTCTCCGCGTCGGTAACTTACGGGGTATGTGAGCCGGTTGCTCAGAAAGCAATGGCAAACTACTGAGCGTAATCTTGCCAAGAAATCAACAATCATCTGAAAGATGCTGATGTTGACAGCGATGTCCTGTAAAGGATATGCGAAAAAAAGCCTTCTGTATCCTTAATTATTCCACTCTCTTTTTCTACATTGATACGCACGTAGGTGTATGATTCTGTCTGTTGAAGTGATGTTTCCCCAGAGGGAGATCGGGTTATCATTTGCTTATTATGTTCTCATTATCTGTTTATTTCCTTTGTGTATTTTAAACCTTAAAGCTTTGACCTCACAAATATTGTTGTTAGTTTATCCTGCATCTAATGTCATTATCAAAGTCCAGATCATCGATCTGCTGTGTCAAATCTACTTCTAGCTTAGACAGTACATCGACTGACATAGTCTTATTTCTTCTAGCTTAGACAGTACATCGACTGACATAGTCTTATTTCTTCTAGCTTAGACAGTACATCGACTGACATAGTCTTATTTCTTCTAGCTTAGACAGCACATCGACTGACATAGTCTTATTACTTATAGCTTAGACAGTACATCGACTGACATAGTCTTATTTCTTCTAGCTTAGACAGTACATCGACTGACATAGTCTTATTTCTTCTAGCTTAGACAGTACATCGATTGACATAGTCTTATTACTTATAGCTTAGACAGTACATCGACTGACATAGTCTTATTACTTCTAGCTTAGACAGTACATCGACTGACATAGTCTTATTTCTTATAGCTTAGACAGTACATCGACTGACATAGTCTTATTACTTCTAGCTTAGACAGTACATCGACTGACATAGTCTTATTACTTCTAGCTTAGACAGTACATCCACTGACATAGCCTTATTACTTCTAGCTTAGACAGTACATCGACTGACATAGTCTTATTACTTATAGCTTAGACAGTACATCGACTGACAGTCTTATTACTTCTAGCTTAGACAGTACATCGACTGACATAGTCTTATTACTTCTAGCTTAGACGGTACATCCACTGACATAGTCTTATTACTTCTAGCTTAGACAGTACATCGACTGACAGTCTTATTTCTTCTAGCTTAGACGGTACATCCACTGACATAGTCTTATTACTTCTAGCTTTAGACAGTACATCGACTGACAGTCTTATTTACTTCTAGCTTAGACAGTACATCGACTGACATAGTCTTATTACTTCTAGCTTAGACAGTACATCCACTGACATAGTCTTATTAATTCTAGCTTAGACAGTACATCGACTGACACAGTCTTATTTCTTCTAGCTTAGACGGTACATCCACTGACATAGTCTTATTTGTTCTAGCTTAGACGGTACATCCACTGACATAGTCTTATTACTTCTAGCTTAGACAGTACATCGACTGACAGTCTTATTACTTCTAGCTTAGACAGTACATCGACTGACATAGTCTTATTACTTCTAGCTTAGACGGTACATCCACTGACATAGTCTTATTACTTCTAGCTTAGACAGTACATCGACTGACAGTCTTATTTCTTGTAGCTTAGACGGTACAGGGACTGACATAGTCTTATTACTTATAGCTTAGACAGTACATCGACTGACATAGTCTTATTACTTCTAGCTTAGACAGTACATCGACTGACATAGTCTTATTACTTATAGCTTAGACAGTACATCGACTGACATAGTCTTATTACTTATAGCTTAGACAGTACATCGACTGACATAGTCTTATTACTTATAGCTTAGACGGTACATCGACTGACATAGTCTTATTACTTCTAGCTTAGACGGTACATCCACTGACATAGTCTTATTTCTTCTAGCTTAGACGGTACATCCACTGACATAGTCTTATTACTTCTAGCTTAGACAGTACATCCACTGACATAGTCTTATTACTTCTAGCTTAGACAGTACATCGACTGACATAGTCTTATTACTTATAGCTTAGACAGTACATCGACTGACATAGTCTTATTACTTCTAGCTTAGACAGTACATCGACTGACAGTCTTATTACTTCTAGCTTAGACAGTACATCGACTGACATAGTCTTATTACTTCTAGCTTAGACGGTACATCCACTGACATAGTCTTATTACTTCTAGCTTAGACAGTACATCGACTGACAGTCTTATTTCTTCTAGCTTAGACGGTACATCCACTGACATAGTCTTATTACTTCTAGCTTAGACAGTACATCGACTGACAGTCTTATTACTTCTAGCTTAGACAGTACATCGACTGACATAGTCTTATTAATTCTAGCTTAGACAGTACATCGACTGACATAGTCTTATTTCTTCTAGCTTAGACGGTACATCCACTGACATAGTCTTATTTGTTCTAGCTTAGACGGTACATCCACTGACATAGTCTTATTACTTCTAGCTTAGACAGTACATCGACTGACAGTCTTATTACTTCTAGCTTAGACAGTACATCGACTGACATAGTCTTATTACTTCTAGCTTAGACGGTACATCCACTGACATAGTCTTATTACTTCTAGCTTAGACAGTACATCGACTGACAGTCTTATTTCTTGTAGCGTAGACGGTACAGGGACTGACATAGTCTCATTACTTATAGCTTAGACAGTACATCCACTGATGTAGTCTTATTACTTCTAGCTTAGACGGTACATGGACTGACATAGTCTCATTACTTATAGCTTAGACAGTACATCCACTGATGTAGTCTTATTACTTCTAGCTTAGACGGTACATGGACTGACATAGTCCCATTACGTATAGCTTAGACAGTACATCCACTGATGTAGTCTTATTACTTCTAGCTTGGGCAGTAGTTCTTCCGCTGACAGTCTTATTTCATCGTGTTTGCAACTATGGGCGGTGTGTTAATGTCTGGTGTTTCAACATCAGCTTCGTCATTTGCTCCAGGAATGATGAGACGTTTACTAATTTTTCATCTCTTTCGCTATTTTTATTCTACTGCTGTCATACTGTCATTTACTGCCAATATAGTACCTTGCGTTGTATGGCAGAGGGGTTCTCGAGCCTGAGGAATTAGGGCCGCCTGGCTAGTGCAGTCGCCGCGAACTGTGCAGGTTAGGATTTTCTTTTTCCCCCCGACAGAAAAAGTTCCCACACCTTACCGAGGAATCGAACCTGGGTCTCCCGATGGAGAGTCCAGCGTTGTATCCACTCGGCCAGCCGCTCCACCGCGTTTCCCCGAAATTAAGACCTACCCCAAAAATAAGCCCTAGCACGATTTTCCACGATGCTTTTTAATATAAGCACTGCCCCTAAAATAAGCCCTAGTTAAGATGGTCAGCTAGAGTGAGAGGTTTGTTGCCAAATGGTAAGTCGGAGTACAGACATGATGCGCTCTTGATAATGAACGGATCTGGTTCATAATTCAATGCGTCACTCGTGTGAAATAAAGAAGCAGTACCGACTTCTTATCTCCAGACTCTTGTTATTGTAATAAAGAAACAATTGAAGGACCGTTGCATATAGAAATCAACGACTACATTGACAATAGAATGGAGAGAAATCAATGTGGAAACTTTGTAACGTCTAGTTTGCAGTAGGTCGTAACTTGAGTGAAGAATTCATGGGATACAGTCACTGACAGCTGTGTTAGCAATGCACTACGAGCAGGCTACATGAACAAGAAATGCCCATTTAAGGAAAACTTTATTGCTGGACACGGGACTGGGGCGAATGGTTCTGCGGGACATGGAGTCGCAAGAAATTCATGCCGAAAATCAGGATTTGGAGAGTTATACCGGTGTTCCGAGAGAGGAATCATGTCTTTGAATAGATGTAGATGTTTGTATCTGAAATAAAAAAGCATTCTAAAATAAGCCCCAGTGAATTATTTTAAGAACAAATTAATATTAGACCCAGTCTTAGTTTTCGGAGAGACACGGTAGGTACGCCCTGTAAACACCGACATAAATCTTGGCTATTCTGCCGCTGTACTCTGTAGGGGAGCCGGTCTCCCTGGCGAAGGCGTTAACGACTTTCTTCACAATCCCGTATATTCAAATGGGTAACACAGCTGCGCGAGATTCGGTAGCGGATCGCGTCGCGTTGGTAACTTAAGGGGGTATGTGAGCTAGTCGCTCAGAAAGCAATGGCAAACTACTGAGCGTAATCTCGCCAAGACATCAGCAGCAGCTGAAAAATGCTGGTGTAGACTGCAATGTCCTGTAAAGGGTATGCGGAGAAATAAAAACCGTAGGAGAGAGAGAGATAGTTCACAATTAATTGAATTTCGCCCATAAGTCCCCTTTCTAAGTAAATACAACGCCCCGTGATATCACTCGCACTTTATCTTTGTTCAGCTGCTCCTTCTTTTCCATTTTGATGACTGCAGAAAGATTGTCTTCGCTGTCTTTGGCTTCGCGTTCAACACTAATCAGTTTTGTTGCCTTCTCGTTTACGGTTATCTCCCTTAGATTTATCCGTTTTTATCTTTTAGATTTAATCAGTTTGTCTCCCTTACATTTACCGGTTTACCTTCGTATCTCTCAGCATCTCTATTATATTCTGTTTTACTAGCTTGCCTTTCCTTTGTCCTCTGTTCTTTTTGATGATGTTGCTTGGGTTTGTTTTACCTTGTTTGTGCATGATAGTAAGCACAGTCCCGGGCTTTTGAAACCCCTTCTCTTCTCGTTTGAAGACTATACCCGTCGCTTCTCGTTTCTTTTAATGATGTTTCCCGAGTCCCGTTTTGATTCTTTGTTTGTGGGGCTGTCATTCTCCGTACACTATAGATGAAATGTTTGTTAGGCCCGGTTGCCAGACACATATGTCAACACCAAACGCAACGTTTTCGGCCCTAAAGTAAATATGAGAGCCAAGATACCGAGCTCGCTGGCGAGGGTGGGTTCTTGATGTGAGACGAGGGGGAATCAGATGTCATGGAGGAGGAGGAGAAGGATGAATTGAGTAGATAAAGGGAGGAGCCTGTTTAAGAGTGTTGAACTGAGACAAAAAAGGTATGTTGAGATCGTGTAGAGGAATACCATTCGCATTCATACTTCATACAGTAGGATAAAATCCGTTTACGGGTAGATAGAGCCCGTTACCCTGGATGGAATCTGCCCAGAGGAAGCACACCTTGTACAGATGTAGGCCGAAGTCGGACACCCTCTCCTCCCAGGCGCATAACTAGTTTGGCCGCACTCCACTCAAAAGAGGAAAGAAAAGTAATAAAAAGTATGAACTCCACCGAGGAGCAAGATGAACTGCACCGAGGAGCAAATTTGAACTCCACCGAGGAGCAAGTATGAACTCCACCGAGGAGCAAGTATGAACTCCACCGAGGAGCAAGTATGAACTCCACCGAGGAGCAAGTATGAACTCCACCGAGGAGCAAGTGTGAACTCCGCTGAGGAGCAAGTATGAACTCCTGCCTATAAACAAGTATGAACTCCGCCTATAAGCAAATTTGAACTCCACCCGAGGAGCAAGTATGAACTCCGCCTATAAACAAGTATGAACTCCGCCTATAAGCAAGTATGAACTCGACCGAGGAGCAAGTATGAACTCCACCGAGGAGCAAGTATGAACTCCACCGAGGAGCAAGTGTGAACTCCGCTGAGGAGCAAGTATGAACTCCGCCTGTAAACAAGTATGAACTCCGCCTATATGCAAGTATGAACTCGACCGAGGAGCAAGTATGAACTCCACCGAGGAGCAAGTATGAACTCCACTGAGGCGCAAGTATGAACACCACCAAGGAGCAAGTGTGAACTCCGCTGAGGAGCAAGTATGAACTCCGCCTATAAACAAGTATGAACTCCGCCTATAAGCAAGTATGAACTCGACCGAGGAGCAAGTATGAACTCCGCCTATAAGCAAGTATGAACTCGACCGAGGAGCAAGTATGAACTCCACCGAGGAGCAAGTATGAACACCACCGAGGAGCAAGTTTGAACTCCGCTGAGCAGCAAGTATGAACTCCACCGAGGAGCAAGTGTGAACTCCACCGAGGAGCAAGTATGAACTCCGCCTATAAGCAAGTATGAACTCGACCGAGGAGCAAGTATGAACACCACCGAGGAGCAAGTTTGAACTCCACTGAGCAGCAAGTATGAACTCCACCGAGGAGCAAGTGTGAACACCACCGAGGAGCAAGTGTGAACTCCGCTGAGGAGCAAGTATAAACTCCGCCTATAAACAAGTATGAACTCCGCCTATAAGCAAGTATGAACTCGACCGAGGAGCAAGTATGAACTCCACTGAGGCGCAAGTATGATCACCACCGAGGAGCAAGTATGAACTCCGCCTATAAGCAAGTATGAACTCCGCCTATAAGCAAGTATGAACTCCACTGAGGCGCAAGTATGATCACCACCGAGGAGCAAGTATGAACTCCGCCTATAAGCAAGTATGAACTCCGCCTATAAGCAAGTATGAACTCCACATATAAGCAAGTATGAACTCCACCTATAATAAATATGAACTCCACCTGTAAGCAAGTATGAACTCCGCCTATAAGCAAGTATGAACTCCGCCTATAAGCAAGTATGAACTCCACATATAAGCAAGTATGAACTCCACCTATAAGTAAATATGAACTCCACCTGTAAGCAAGTATGAACTCCGCCTATAAGCAAGTATGAACTCCGCCTATAAGCAAGTATGAACTCCACATATAAGCAAGTATGAACTCCACCTATAAGTAAATATGAACTCCACCTGTAAGCAAGTATGAACTCCGCCTATAAGCAAGTATGAACTCCGCCTATAAGCAAGTATGAACTCCACATATAAGCAAGTATGAACTCCACCTATAAGTAAATATGAACTCCACCTGTAAGCAAGTATGAACTCCACCGAGGAGCAAGTATTAACCCAACCGGGGAGCACACTCGACAGGAAGCTTCCATTCGTCAGATGTTATCCCCCATCACCTAATATTTCAACCTGTTTACTTCCTTGTCACTATTAGGGGATAGGCCTACCTGTGTTATGACTCGCATGTTTCTTTCTCTTGTTGTGTGTCCGTACATCCAGCAATCCATTGGTTTGTAAAGGATCACTTTTATTGCACACGGATAGGTGCTCCATTTCCAGCTATAGATAACATCAGGAGAATTTTAGCACCATGCATGAACATCATAGCACCATTGAGGTTCCTAATTAGTGTTTAGTAGAATCTCACTCGCGATACTTTTCTTGTAACTTTTTTCTTCTAATTTAGATATGTTTACCCAGACAGCAGCCCATACGGCCTACTCTGGGATTGTTAACTTACATGCTCATAGGCTGATGCCGATGCCCTTGTCAACCCTGCAACGGTTACATGGTTCTCACTAAACAACCATATTGTGAAAATATACCTGCCGGCAGTAAGAATGGATGGGAGCATTTTGAGTAGAACCCAGTCAGTGACATATCTTGGCGTGAGGCTTGATCGTAGCCTGTCCTTCAGAGATCATGTCGATTATGTCATAACGAAGGCTCGAAAAGGTTTGTCAGCAATGAGAGTCATGGCGACTGCCAATATCGAGCAAAGACTGCTAATACTTCTGTTCCAAGGACTGGTGCTTTCACGCATCGAGTATGCCCTGGCCATCTTCACTGTCAGCCCTACACAGATTGAAAGACTTGAAAAGGTACAAAACGAAGCCATGCGCATCATTTTGGGCTGCACGAGAGACACCAGCTGTGTAGCAATGAGATACCTCCTTGACTTCCCGACAATGGAACACAGGATCAAGATCTGGAGAGCTCGTGCATACTTAAAAATAAGTGCAGATGAGCTGCACCCTCTGCATGACGCTATATTCAGAGAAAAGGGTGACAGGCTAAAGAGGTGCAAATCATGGATGGGTCGGGCGGAAGATGTCAGACAGATCTGCAGTCTTACCAGTATCAACTCCGGCAAGGAATGGGTTGCCGGTGCCTCCGGCTTTTAAGTGCACTTTCTCCTGCATTATCACACTCGACAGACGGTGCAGAGAGCAGAACCTTGCCGCTGTCAATGCAGAGGTTAACGCGCTCATCTATGAACACTCAGATAGCCCCGAAGTGCTCATCTATACAGATGGATCTGTTTTAAAGCAGCAGAGAAGTGCGTGGGCATTTACAGCCCGTTCAGCGGGCCGAACCGTTCAAGAATCCAGTGGTGCCCACTCTATGACCACGAGCAGCATGACGATGGAGGTGATGGCAGTTACATGGGCTTTCATATGGCTGGAATCACAGCATTATACCAACGTGTGTGTACTAAGTGATTCAATGAGCATGATTCAGAAGGTCGAAGCTGGATCTGTACGTAGACAGTGGTCTGAATCGCTGCGGAAGTCTGTTGTCCGTAAAGTCACCTTCATCTTCGTCCCGGGACATGCGGGAGTCGAGGGAAATGAACGAGCTGACAAACTGGCTGGCTCTGCACCCCCTGTAAATGGCCAACCCATGGATCGTGCCGATGTTATTAACGTCCTTAAAGATATGGCGAGAACAGAGGACTTTGACGTCAGTGATTCCACATCGCTGTCCAGGATGAAAGATCTGGGAGTAAGAATCGGCACAGCCAGACGCGAGAGGTACATCGGGAAAACAAAGCGCCTCGTCAACCAACACAGAACTGGCACTATTAGCCACCGGACGCTGATGCATATGCTGGGGGGGGGGGGGGGGGAGGATCTGAGCACCTATGGACATGTCCGGAGTGCAATGAAGATACCCCAACTGATAACTGATAACGGAGTTCCTCCGAATTTTTCGCCCTTTTCTACGTTACTGCGCCATGAATCTGTGTCTAATCCTCTCCACTCCTTACCGCACAGGAAATCTATCTATACCTCTAAGCTTCTTCTCTTTGTTAAAGATAATTGCACGTCCGTTACAGGACGTCGCAGCCAACTCCAGCATTTATTTTGAGATTTTCTAGGCAATTTTAAATTTAGTAGATTGCCATTGATTTTTAAATAAATCTGTCTTTATTTCTCTATGTTTCTCCAATCCGTTACCACACTATAAATCTAGTTCTATATCTGTATTCCTCCCTACTCCAAGAGCACCTTATATGCAGCTGTATGTATCTGAGCCACTGCGAAACAGATAACAGGAAATTGCATGTCCTTTGCAGGACGCTGCTTTCAACCCCAGTTCCTGTTGGCTGTTTGTGAATTACTATGCAATTTTCCGTTCAGTAGCTTGCCATTGATTTCTGAAGGAGAAGCATATGGAATCCCCTCCGTCACCGTACCATAAATGTAACCGCGCATTCTCTAATCTTCACCACTCCTTTCTGCATCATCAGCATCATCGTGTACCATGCCTATAAGCTTTGGCGGTTATGTTTCGCTATCTCACACGATCACCAAAGTCGTGGATCAGCTCTGTGTTTAGCGCACTATAAGTCTCAACACGTTCTTGGCTGACTGGATCATAGGATTGTTAATCAGAGCCTGGCGATGAACCCTAATATGACTTCTCTTCTGAGATTGAACGGGGTAGGATTAATGGTAGAATTGAATGCTCTGATTGCGTGTCATGTTGGATGGTGGGGTGCTTGACCTATATACTAGCTGACTAAAAAATATAGACATGACTACAATGATAGACATGACTAATGAAGACACTTTTTTTGTGTGGAGTGTCTAGTTGGTCATGCGTCGAAGTACACTTGTTCCTGCAGCGAGGCGCTGCCGCCATTTGGAGGTGACAGGTTAGAATCCCGGTCGGTAACTATAGCTTTCAGATTTTATGTTGTCTAGTGCGCCCTCCGTGGCCAGTGTCCGTGCCGCCTCAGTGGCCAGTCTCCGTGCCGCCCTCCGTGGCCAGTCTCCGTGCCGCCCTCCGTGGCCAGTCTCCGTGCTCTCCTCCGTGGCCAAAGGCTTGCGAACGCGGTTCGTGAGCCGCTTACCAGGCGGTCGAAACTCAGCTGCGACCGATTTGTGTGGCAGACCGTGTCGCGTTGTGTTATAACGTGTTGGTATGGGAGCCGGTCGTTCAGAAAGCAATGGCAAACTATTAAACGTAAAACTTGCTTAGTACATCAACAACAGCTGAAAAATTCTGATGTTGACTGCAATGTCTTGTGCAACATTTGCAACATTTAAAATATGCAACATTTAAAAAAAAGTGCGTCCTCTAGTCTCAACTTCCTTCTTCTCCTTCTGTGAACGCCAAACAATACTGTGTGTGTTTATTTATGTAACTAGCTGACCAAAAGCACCGTAGGTGGCAGTGTTCACATGCATTTGTATGTGTGTGTGTTTGAGGGGGGGGGGGGAGTGTCACAGGCTTTGCAGACCAGGTTATATCGGTGTAAACATATTCGCCTTCTGTGGCTTATGGGGTTAGTAAACGCAGTTTCATGATCCCGGCAACATATTTCTAATGTCAGAAAGAGGCGCTCGTCATCTTGTAAGCCACGTTATGAGAAAAGAAAAGCTGGAACGTGTTGTGACAACAGGGCATATTTATGGAAAGAGAGATGGAGGGAGACAACGAGGACAGTTTTTTTGGGGAGCTATTTGTCATAGCGCGGAAATGTGAAAGTTCAAGAATGAATAAAACCCGTTGGAAATCTCAGGATGTGGACAAGCCAGGCGAAAGGCACTTGATGTTATTATATAACACGTGATAACGTGCGCGCACCAACATATATACATTACTGCTTGCGCATATATAGGCGTGTGGGCGCATGCGTGCACATACAATTACAGGTCGAAAAAGAATGCTAACTAAATCTAGTCATGCAACAGATATGCAAACAGTGACATAATCAATCAATCAATCAATCAATCAGTCAGTCAGTCAGTCAGTCAGTTAGTCAGTCAAGTCTGAAACAGAAAACTGCTGACTGTGTGATGTAGCTAGGACCTTCATATCTTATAGGGCAGAGTGCATGGGGGAATAGATGTCAGGCTTCCCCTCATGTAGTGAGCAGCGAGCTCAGGAATCTAACCCTAGCCTTTGGGAGGGTTTACGCGGTCAACAAATCCCCACAGAAGTTGGTTGTGTCGGCCTAACGGCGCAAGAACGCAGCTCGGCTCTAAACAGGCACCACGCAATCACGTCCGAAAAAACTCCCCGGATGAACGAAGAAGAAGGAAGAAGAAGAAGAAAGGACCCTAGCCTGACAGCGCTTGTGCCATTGTCAGACGCAACTTTCTAATCGCCGGCACCAGCGTGCCCGCCATTGACAGATCCTCGTACCCACAAATAGGCACATTGACAGCCCCTCTCACCAATAAATAAACAAATTGACAGACCCTTTCACCCACAAATAAACATTGGCAGAAAAGATCCGCACGCCCACAAACAAACACATTGACAGACCCTCACATCCACAAACAAACACATTGACAGACCCCCACATCCACAAATAAACACATTGACAGACCCTCACATCCACAAATAAACACATTGGCAAACCCTCACATCCACAAATAAACACATTGACAGACCCCCACATCCACAAATAAACACATTGACAGACCCTCACATCCACAAACAAACACATTGACAGACCCCCACATCCACAAATAAACACATTGACAAACCCTCACATCCACAAATAAACACATTGACAGACCCTCTCACCCACAAATAAACACATTGACAGACCTTCACATCCACAAACAAACACATTCACAGACCCCCACATCCACAAATAAACACATTGACAAACCCTCACATCCACAAGTAAACACATTGACAGACACTCTAACCCACAAACAAACAAATTGACAGACACTCTCACCCACAAACAAACACATTGACAAACCCTCACATCCACAAATAAACACATTGACAGACACTCTCATCCACAAACAAACACATTGACAGACACTCTCACCCACAAATAAACACATTAACAGACACTCTAACCCACAAACAAACACATTGACAGACACTCTAACCCACAAACAAACACATTGACAAACCCTCACATCCACAAATAAACACATTGACAGACACTCTAACCCACAAACAAACACATTGACAGACCCTCACATCCACAAACAAACACATTGACAGACCCCCACATCCACAAATAAACACATTGACAAACCCTCACATCCACAAATAAACACATTGACAGACACTCTAACCCACAAACAAACACATTGACAGACACTCTAACCCACAAACAAACACATTGACAGACACTCTCACCCACAAACAAACACATTGACAGACACTCTCACCCACAAACAAATACATTGACAGACACTCTCACCCACAAACAAATACATTGACAAACCCTCACATCCACAAATAAACACATTGACAGACACTCTAACCCACAAACAAACACATTGACAGACACTCTCACCCACAAACAAACACATTGACAGACACTCTATCCCACAAACAAACACATTGACAGACACTCTAACCCACAAACAAACACATTGACAGACACTCTAACCCACAAACAAACACATTGACAGACACTCTAACCCACAAACAAACACATTGACAGACCCTCACATCCACAAATAAACACATTGACAGATCCCCACATCCACAAATAAACACATTGACAGACCCCCACATCCACAAATAAACACATTGACAGACCCCCACATTCACAATAAACACATTGACAGACCCTCACATCCACAAACAAACACATTGAGAGACCCTCACATCCACAAACCCTCACATCCACAAATAAACACATTGACAGACCCTCACATCCACAAACAAACACATTGACTGACCCCCACACCCACAAATAAACACATTGACAGACCCTCACATCCACAAATAAACACATTGACAGACCCTCACATCCACAAACAAACACATTGACAGAACCCCACACCCACAAATAAACACATTGACAGACCCCCACACCCACAAATAAACACATTGACAGATCCTCACATCCACAAATAAACACATTGACAGACCCCCACACCCACAAATAAACACATTGACAGACCCCCACATCCACAAATAAACACATTGACAAACCCTCACATCCACAAATAAACACATTGACAGCCCCTCTCACCCACAAACAAACACATTGACAGAAAAGATCCGCTCGCCCACAAACAAACACATTGACGGAAAAGATCCGTACGCCCACAAACAAACACATTGACGGAAAGGATCCGCACGCCCACAAACAAACACACACAGACAGAAAGACGGACGGATGTCAAGGTAGACATGTCAGGTCACATTGACAGTTTGTAGAAGTGCATGCTGGGCTGGTTGTCAGCACGTCACAGGAAGTGTGTCCGCGTGAACTGCGTCTCTTTCAGCTGCTCTTCAGCTTAGAATGGGACATCATACATCACAGAACAAACGCACGCAATCTGTCCGCATCCAGCTAACTAGACAGATGCACCTCAGATTTATGACCAGCAAAGGACAGTTTTATGCTGTGTATGAAAATACATCGGGTATATGGGAAGTGCAATGTCTATACCTGGATCAGCAGGGGCATACCTAATAGTGCACTTGCTTACCACGGCAGTGGCATGGGTGTTCATTCTACAGCAGTCGGGTTATTTTTTTTTTTCGACCAGTGCTGCTGATCGGGGCTTAAGGCGCTTGAACTTCCAGTGCGTTGATGGTGGGGTAAGGGGTTCAATCCCTCATGCCAGTCAGTTGAACTACAACGTTGACATCCCGTTCAAAAAATTGTGGTAAATTACTGAACGTACGTAAACTTGCAATAAAATCAACATGGGATTGGGGTTAATTGCAACGTCCTGTAAGGGACAAGCGACATTTGGTTATATTGCTGGTTGATCAAGCTTCAGTAAACGGCTACCGAAACATTTTCAGAATTGTCCAGGAATTGTCGGGAAAATAATTCGGTCATAGAACTTGTAACACTATCTCAGTTAGTGTGGTCCTGATTGTCTGAAGGCGTAATTAACACTTCGTTACATCAGCTTCACTATCTGCCGTGAGATACTACCACTACTTGTTACTCTACTACTACAACTACTACTACTGCTACTATGATTTCTACAACTATTACTGTTACTGTCTCTACGGCTGCTGCTGCTGCTACTACTACTATTATCGTTATTACGCCTACAACAACAACAACAACTACTACTACTACTACTACTACTACTACTACTACTACTACTACTACTACTACTACTACTACTACTACTACTACTACTACTACTACGCCTACAACAACAACAACTACTACTACTACTACTACTACTACTACTACTACTACTACTACTACTACTACTACTACTGCTATTATTATTACGCCTACAATTACTACTATTGATACTACTATTGCAGCTGCTACTACTATTTCAGCTGGCCTCCCTGGTCTAGGCATTAGCGACTTTCTCCGTAATCCCGTATACTCTTGCGAGTAACGTGACGACGGCGAGAATCGGTAGCGGTTCTAGCCGCGTCGTTAACTTACGGAGTATGTGAGCCGGTCGCTCAGAAATCAATGGCAAACTACTGAACGCAATCTTGCCAAGAAATGAACAATCAGATGAAAGATGCTGATGTTGACAGCGATGTCCTGTAAAGGACATGCAAACATTTTTATACTACTACTCCCACTGTGCTACTTTATTTACTACTACTGCTGCTGCTGCTGCTGCTGCTGCTTCTGCTACTACTACTACTACTACTACTACTACTACTACTACTACTACTACTACCACAGCTGCTGCTACTGCTGCTACTACTACTACTGCTGCTACTACTACTACTACTACTACTACTACTACTACTACTACTACTACTACTACTACTACTACTACTGCTACTGCTACTACTACTACTACTACTACTACTACTACTACTACTACTACTACTACTACTACTACTACTACTACCGCCTGCTGCTACTACTACTATGAATCGTGAACAAGAAAATCCGCGGGCAAGGTAGTCGGTTACGCCATCTCGAAGGTCATCATCTCCTATATGCCAAATGGGTTGCTTGTCACGCTCCTGTGGTCATCCCGCTGACTTAGCCGCTAGCAGATGTCTCACTGGGCAGTCGTTGTGTGTTCGAGAACAACACACAGAGCTCAATGGTTGTTTGTGAGACACCCTGGAAGACTGATTAAGTGTTCAGCCTCATACAGTGGGGTGTACTGTTGTAACTGTCCAGCCTCATACATTGGGGTGTACTGTTGTAACTGTCCAGCCTCATACATTGGGGTTTACTTTTGTAGCTGTTCAGCCTCATAAATTGGGTTACTGTTGTAACTGTCCAGCCTCATCCATTGGGGTGTACTGTTGTAACTGTCCAGCCTCATACATTGGGGTTTACTGTTGTAGCTGTCCAGCCTCATAAATTGGGTTACTGTTGTAACTGTCCAGTCTCACACATTGGGGTGTACTGTTGTAACTGTTCGGTTGGTCAGAAAACAGAGACAAACCACTGAACGTAAAAAGTGTCTAGTAAATCACATGGTCTACGGCATCCCCAACCCCACAGAGCCTACCGTTGCAATCAATCCCGTATACATTTCTAGGTTGTTTTACGTTGAGTAGTTTGCCGTTGCTTTCATAACTAGAATTCAACGTTAAATCCAGCTGGAATGAACCCACTGTCCCGTCATCAGCGCACATGAAATTTAAGCGCTAGCGCGATAACCTCTCGCCCAGGCTGACGTTGAGTGAATCACAAACAGCCAATTAATACTGGGGTTGATTGCAACGACCTGTCCAAGGACATGCAGCTCACTTTCCACTACCAGAACCCCTCCCCAGAACGCCAGAAGAACCACCAGGGGCGCATAACTCCGCGTGCAGGGAAGGGCCAGACGATTATTGGCCTTGCTGCCTGTGCCCAGTGTCAACGAATGGCAGATGTAGCCAGAACGAAAGTAAACAACCCTGGGTAGGGGGGTACCTTGGCCTGGCTGCAGGTTTTTGGAGGGAGAGAGAAGTAGTAGGGGGTGTTGGGTGTGCGGGAGCTTGTAAAGGCAAAGTGATTCACTGTTACGATCATTTCCCCGAGTCGGCACCGCTAGCGGTCATCTCTCCCCTACTCGCACCAGGATCTCGGACGGCTGGTTGACTAGTACCACCAACACACTGCCTATTGTTTATGTGTGTAGTCGTGTGTTATAAACGAGTAGCTGCCTTTTCGGACTATCTTTATTTAGTAATGTGCTGTTTTACATATTAGAACGGAATGCCCTGTTCAGTTGTCGTGGGTTATATTTGTGGTAGATAGTGACTATTATTATTCGAGATAATGGATTTTTTTTTTAAAGTGTTGATAAATGACTTTTCAGGTGACAGGATAATTATAAATTATTAAATCGTGTTCGCTCCGCTTTTATAGGAACGTGTAGTGGTATATTTGTCTCTCTGGTCCAGGGGTTTCTCCGTAATCCAGTATACTCTCGTGAGTAACGTGACGTTGCGTGAGAATCTGTAGCGGTTCTCTCCGCTTCGGTAACTTACGGGGAATGTGAGCCGGTGGCTCAGAAAGCATTGGCAAACTTTTTTTTTTTCGCATATCCTTTACAGGACATCGCTGTCAACATCAGCATCTTTCAGCTGATTGTTGATTTCTTGGCAAGATTACGCTCAGTAGTTTGTCATTACTTTCTGAGCGACCGGCTCACATACCCCTAAGTTACCGACGCGGAGAGAACCGCTACCAATTCTCGCGCACGACACGTCACGTTACGAGAGTATACGGGATTACGGAGAAAGTCGTGTAACGCCTAATGGCAAACTACCGAGCGTAATCTTGCCAAGAAATCAACAATCAGCTGAAAGATGCTGATGTTGACAGCGATGTCCTGTAAAGGATATGCAAAAAAAAAAGTGGTATATTTAGCTGCGTTAGTTTTTTATGAAATAGTATGGGTGCCGGTCGTTCAGAAAGCAATGGCAAACTACTGAACGTAAGGTAGTATTCAGGAAGTCTCTGTGGCGAAGTGGTCAAGCCGTTTGACTCGTGCTCCGAAGGTTGTGGGTTCGATTCCGGGCCGCGTCCTTCGGTTTACGAGTTAAATGTTTCGGAGACTCCTGTGGGTCGTCGCTAAAAGCTACGGAGTTCGTGCTTTGTGCGACGCTTTCCGTGCTGCGGAAGGAGACCGAGCCATATGGGATAAAACCCGGTGCAAAGAAGTCGACCCAGTCGACTTTTAAGCGACCTTTTTTTTTTTTTTAAACTGAACGTAAACTTGCCCAGGAATCACGAACAGCCCAAAAATGCTGGTGTTGACTGCCGTGTCTGTAAAAGGATATGCATCTAACTTTAAAGTGCTATATTTATATTATGTCTCATATGTCATGCAGGCTGTGTGTTGTTGCTGCTTTTGTATGTTCAACTTTTCACTGAGCAGTTATTGTTTACCGTATTTTATTGTTGAGTAGTTTCACACCACTGCGGCGACAGGATTACGGACGCAGTTCGCAATCCCGCATACGGCGTTCGAAACAGAGATGCGGGCTATTTGGAAGCAGACCACCTTGCGCTGATTTTCAAACAGTGAGTGACGGTTATTCAGAAAACAATGGCAAACTACTGAACGCAAACTTGCCAAGAAATCACAGCTAAAATGTGGGGGTTGATTGCGATGCCCTGTAAAGAATATGCAACTAACTTTTTTTTTAGTTTCACAATTCCATGGCTTATTAAAGAATCGAGGGTTCAACATATAGCCACTGGGGATAAAACAAGCCGATTTTGGGGGGGGGGGGGGGGTGTGAGGCGTCTGTCGTTCAGAAAGTGATGGCAAACTACTGAACATAACATTACCTATTAAATAACAAACTGCGAATGAATGCCGGGGCGATGGGGGTGATTGCAACGTCCTGTACAACAGGATAAGTGACTAACTTCAATGACATAGTGATGAAACTGGAGGCGGTGATGTGCTTTTCTAGAAGAATGCTGGGGATATCGTGGACGAGACGATACAGAGGAGAATGTTGGGGATATTGTGGACAGAGAAGAATGTTAGAAATATCGTGGACAGAGAAGAATGTTGGTCATTTCATGGACAGAGAAGAATGTTGGGGATATCGTGGACAGAGAAGAATGTTGGGGAGATCGTGGACAGAGAAAAATGTTGGGGAGATCGTGGACAGAGAAGAATGTTGGGGAGATCGTGGACAGAGAAGAATGTTGGGGATATCGTGGACAGAGAAGAGTATTGGGCAGATTGTGGACAGAGAAGAATGTTGGGGAGATCGTGGACAGAGAAGAATGTTGGGGAGATCGTGGACAGAGAAGAATGTTGGGGAGATCGTGGACAGAAGAATGTTGGGGAGATCGTGGACAGAGAAGAATGTTGGGGAGACCGTGGACAGAGAAGAATGTTGGGGATATCGTGGACAGAGAAGAATGTTGGGGAGATCGTGGACAGAGAAGAATGTTGGGGATATCGTGGACAGAGAAGAATGTTGGGGAGATCGTGGACAGAGAAGAATGTTGGGGATATCGTGGACAGAGAAGAATGTTGGGGAGATCGTGGACAGAGAAGAATGTTGGGGAGATCGTGGACAGAGAAGAATGTTAGGGAGATCGTGGACAGAGAAGAATGTTGGGGAGATCGTGGACAGAGAAGAATGTTGGGGAGATCGTGGACAGAGAAGAATGTTGGGGAGATCGTGGACAGAGAAGAATGTTGGGGATATCGTGGACAGAGAAGAATGTTGGGGATATCGTGGACAGAGAAGAATGTTGGGGAGATCGTGGACAGAGAAGAATGTTGGGGAATCCGTGGACGGTGCCTTAATGTTAAGGATATCGCCAGCAGGGTATCCGGGTGTATTATTGTTTAAGTACGGCTCTGAGAGATCTACTGTAGTGCAGTAGCTAGCATGCTTGTCTGCCACTCGGTGGTCTTGGGTTTGAATCTGCATCGAGAAGGATTTGATAAATTTTAGGTTGTCCCAGCCTACACCAGGAAATGTTTGGGGAAGTGAAGGCGGCTGGTGAGATATTGACCGCATCGCCCCTGGGGTTATGGTTGGTCTGGAAACACAGGGGGATAGCCCTATATCCTCGCCCCTGGGGTTAAGGTTGGTCTGGAAACACAGGGGGATAGCCCTATATCCTCTATACACCTCGGGGCGTGTGTACAGGGTCTTTTCTGCTTTGTTTTTAAACATCTAGGCACTTGTTTTCACGACGGACCTTCTTAAATGAGTTGATTACTTCAATGATGTTGCTTAAGAAATCAACTCAGTTGATGATTGGGATGGCCGTAGCTACCTAAGTTATTAACACTTAAAGTCGCTTAAAAGTCGACAGGGTCGACTTCATTGCACCGGGATTTTATCCCATATGGCTCAGTCTCTTTCCGCAGCGCGGAAAGCGCACAAAGCACGAACTCTGCAGCTCTAGCGACGACCCACAGGAGTCTCCGAAAAATTTAACTCGTGAACCGAAGGACGCGGCCCGTAATCGAACCTGCTTAACCAAGAGTTATTAATCGGTGTGACGATTATGATACTGAAAGTTGCCTAAGTAATCAACTAATGTGATGATTGTGATGCCCATAGTTACCTAAGTAATCACATCATGTGATTATTGTGATGCCCATATTTACCTAAGTAATCAACTCATGTGATGATTGTGATGCCCATAGTTACCTAAGTAATCAACTAATGTGATGATTGTGTTGCCCATAGTTACCTAAGTAATTAACCCATGTTGATTATGATGCCCATAGTTACCTAAGTAATCACATCATGTGATTATTGTGATGCCCATATTTACCTAAGTAATCAACTCATGTGATGATTGTGATGCCCATAGTTACCCAAGTAACCACCTCAGTGCTATATTATATTTGCATAATTAATCACCTTATTCAGGAACTGTGAAGCCCACAGTTGCCTAACAAGACACTTGGAGTGTATTATTTAAGCAGTCTACTATTTCCCTTTGTGATATACATCTCTTGGAGTTGTGTGTTACCAGCGGGATCATCTAGGGATGTGTACCTTGCCCAGGTGTCCATTTCTTGAGAGCATTTAGAGACTGGGAGAACGGGTCTTGTTGTTGCCATCAGATGAGGTGGTGGTGGTGCTCTTGCACGCAGGATGCCTAATTTATTCGGGAATAATGAGTTGGATGAGTTGTTAAAGTTCTACCCCTCATACATGGTAAGGCTTGTGTGGTCTCTACTGTGAATGTGAAATCCAGGCATTGTTTTATCTATTTTCTTTCTGTTTCTGTCTCTTGTTTTGTTTGTTATATCTTTTGATATGATACTTGTTTTTGTTGATTTTTTTTTTTCATTTTCAGTTGACATATCTTGTGTCTTGTTTTATTATGTGTTTTTTTAGGGGTCTTTTAGTGTCTGGTGTCTTCTTCTCTGTACGCCCGTCCGTCCGTCCGTCCGTCCGTTCGTCCGTTCGTCCATCCGTCTGTCTGTCTCTCTAATGTTTTTTTCCTATGTAAATATAACATGCACATTGATGAATGAAAGGAGTGATTGGAAGGACCGAAGGTAAGATGGGCCTGCGTGCCCAATTTGCGACCTTTTGAAAATAAAGTTCATTCTGTCTCTCTCTCTCTCTCTCTCTCTCTCTCTCTCTCTCTCTCTCTCTCTCTCTCTCTCTCTCTCTCTCTCTCTCTCTCTCTCTCTCTCTCTCTCTCTCACATATCTTGTGTAACTGTACATTGTGTATTGCTTCAAATGTCATGTGTGTCTTACATTCTATGTCTTCTGATATATCTGTCTCTAGCCTTGCCGTATCTGTCTTCTGATGTGTCTCTTTATTGTCTTGCCGTATCTGTCTTCTGATGTGTCTCTTTATTGTCTTACTATGTGCCTTGTGTGTTTCTTATTCTTCTGGTATATCTATCTGTATTTTTTCTTGTTTCATGTGTCATCTGGTATACCTTATCTGTGTCTTGATCTGTTTTGTGGTATATCTGTGTCTTGTTTTTTCTGTCCACAGGAATATTGTGTTCTGTGTCTTCCTTTATGTCTTCTAATGTGTCTCTTCATTGTCTTGCCGTATCTGTCTTCTGATGTGTCTCTTCATTGTCTTGCCATATCTGTCTTCTAATATGTCTCTTCTTTGTCTTGCTATGTGCCTTGTGTGTTTCTTATTCTTCTGGTATATCTGTATTTTGTCTTGCTTCTTGTGTGTTCTGCTATATCTTATCTGTGCCTTGATCTGTTTTCTGGCATATCTTGTCTCTTGTTTTCTCTGTCCCCAGATATATCTTGCTCTGTGTCTTCCTTTATGTCTTCTCTGTGTCACCAGCTTGCCACCAAGTGCCCATAAGGAAAGCTAAGCATTGCCACACTGTAACCTACTATGTAAAAGGATTTCCATGAGATTGACTACCTCATCTCTTAAAGAAAAACCATAATTACACAATCCAACCAGTCATGGGCTTGGTGTGTGTTAGTTTGTTGACCTATGCTCCACTGGGACATGATAGGCAGCAGCAGCAGAAGTAGATCAATCTGTGGATTGTGTTGGTTTGTCTGTGTCTGGTCTGATGTACTGTTTTATATGTCTTATATGTGTCTTGCCATCCGTTGTTATGTCAATGTCTTGTCTGATGTACTGTTTTATATGTCTTATGTATGTCTTGCCATCCATTGTCTTCTGACGTCTCTATCTTGTCATGCTGTCTGTCTGCTTGTATATATTTATGTCTAGTTTCATGTCTTCTTGTGTATGTGTCTTGTTTTATGTGTTCTGGTATAGATCAGTGTTATGGTCTTGGTTTGTCTGTCAGCCAGTATAGACCGCGAGATGTGGAGAAGCATGCTCACCGATACCAGTCGCCAAGACAATCCATGATGATGATTGTTGTCCGGTGTTTGTGTCCATCTATGTCGCCTTCTATTCTCGTACCAATGTTTGTCGATCCTAACAGTCGTTATTGTTTCCCCCATTTCTAACTTGCAAATTGGAAGCTTTCCGTACATGAAACTACTGTTTAGTGGAGCGGAGATGGTAATTGTATGTTAAACACGATGTAAGGTGTATCATTATAGTCAGTGAGATCTATGCTAGATGTAATTATGTAGTTTCTGTACTTGCTGACTTATAGTTCTGCACTCTGTACCGTTGTTTGTGTTTACCTTGTACTTGCTACACCCGTGAATGTTACGTGCACGCTTGACGCGGGGTTAGACAGTCAGTCAGGACGCGAGTTTGACTGGGATTGGAGTGCCTAGACAACATGACACTTGAGATTCTTCAGCCATGATTTGTACGTTGTATTAGTAGCGATTTGCTAATTAGCTAATTAATCAGTTAACTAGCGATCGCCGGAATAGGTGACTAAACAAACAGGTCATGAAATAAGCTAGCGAATGCCTATATGAGTATTCATGCAGATATAGGGTGCATTTTTAATGACTGCAGTGTTTAAAATATTGCCGGTGCAAGTTTTGTATTCACCCTCTGTAAAGTTGACGCAACATAATAGGTAAACACAAAAATTGGACCGGCAATATTTTCAAACACTGCAGTCACTAAAAATACACCCTGTATATATAGGGTTAGAGATAGACAAGCGGATAACACTTTCGCTTGCCTGGCCAGTGGACCAGAGTTCAAAGTCGCTTTGAAGCGGGAAGTTGTTTACGTGGTCACGTGGTTCCTTGGTCGACCAAGCTTCCTAAAGTGGGATCTAGCTTTTCTTGGAGATTACAAGAGGTGGCATGTTATGTCGCCTGCTGACTGTATCGGCCATCGAGTGCTGAGTGTTGTAAACATTGGGACCCTAGCAGCTATGTTTAGTCGATGGATCGACATCACAGCCCACAGGTGTAACCCTTAAGTGCTCCGTTCTACGCCTAACTCAGGCCTGAGTCCAGAGAATCTCAGCTCGGTGCACACGAACTCCGTTGCACCGGCGAGGATCTTGAAATGCTTTGGGTAGATTTTTAACTCGAAATTTTTGCCCGGGCAGCTCCGTTAGGCTACTCTTTTCGATTTCCAACTTCCAAAGGATTTTTTACGTGCCCAATAACACACACGGGCGTCTGATCTTACTACCCAGAGACCAGTGGAAATTTTGTTACTAGAAGTTCACGTGAAAAAATCCCGGCCCTCACCGGGGCTTTAACCAGGGACCTCCAGCACTCGAGGCGGGCACCATACCTCGAGACCACTCAGCCCCCTGATCTGATGAGCTCATACAACATTGTTGATAATGGGAGTATGATTGATTGATTGATTGATTGGGAGTATGAAAAGAATCAGATACATGTTAATAAAACAGTGTTGATAATGGAAGTATCACAATCAATCAATCATGTGCCATGCCGGAAAGCGTGGGCGGTCATGACTCGCCATTTCACTCGATCACCAGAGTCGTGGATCAGCTCAGTGTTCCTGTCTCGTCCATGCCTTGTGGCCAAGCCATCCAGGTATTTACTTCTCGGTCTTCCCCTTGGTATGTTCCCTTCGATCTTGCCAATTGTCGCCAAGTTCTCCAATCCATTTCTTCTCATAAACGTGTCCAAAAATTTTTTGAACTGTCTACGTCTAATTTCTCTAATCAATTTACGTATCACAAGAAACAGATAAATGTTAATACAACAGTGTTGATAATGGGAATATGACAAGAAACAGATACATTGTAATACAACAGTGTTGATAATGGGAATATGACAAGAAACAGATACATTGTAATACAACAGTGTTGATAATGGGAATATGACAAGAAACAGATACATTGTAATACAACAGTGTTGATAATGGGAATATGACAAGAAGCAGATAAATGTTAATAAAGCAGTGTTGATTATAATGGGAATCTGACCAGAAAAAGATACTTCTGAATACACAAATGTTGTTAATGGAAATCTACACCGAAACAGATAAATGTTAATACAGCAGACTTGGCTAATGGTAATCTAACACGAAAGAGATACACGCGAATACAACAGACATGGCTGTCCTACTTCTGTCCCCATTCTAAACGTATCTATTAGTTTCTCATCTGGAAGAACACTGCATTCCATGTCCCCATATGCTGCCCGTACTCAGTTAATGATTGTATGTGGGAATCCCGTAGTGCCTAAATTCCCAAAGGGATTCCCTATTAATGCCGCCAGAGGCCATTTCATTGTCTACAAATTCAGTATAGAGTGGCGAGTTCAGTTCAACGCCCTGTTCTATGACAAATGTGGACATCTGGTCAGTTGAAGATCTGCAAACTCGTTTCCTGGCTGTCGGTGAGCGACATCTCTTCATCTATTCCACTTCACTTCTTCCAAGGAACAAACACCACCACTGTTCCACTCTACTTTCCCCCAAGGAACAAACACCACCACTGTTCCACTCTACTTTCCCCAAGGAACAAACTCCACATTCCTTCCAAGGAACAACCCATACCTACTTCCCCAAGG